>CM077153.1:190190095-190418339 GCA_039583875.1 Platanthera guangdongensis
GTATCTTAAGTTTTTATTTTTTCACAATGGGTGGAGTTTTTCATGTTTTTCATCAGGTCATCCAAAATTCGCACGACTTTGTTTTTATCGATAGATTGCCTGACCGTTTATTTTTTGGGTCTTTTGATACGAAGATACACGCTTTATCTTTCTGAAGAGGTCCAGATTACATGGAGTACCTCCCGGCACATCAGATCGATACTTTTTTAATCGGTTTTTTTTAAAAGAGGGGCTGGGTACTGATTTAAGGTATTCCACCGCCTATCATCCGTAGACGAATGTCAAACAGAGCGAGTTAATCAGATCGTGGAGGATATGATCAGGTGTTATATTTTGGATCATGGTGGTGCTTGGGATGAACGTCTCAGACTCATGGAATTTGCTTACAATAATAGTTATCAAGAGAGTCTACAGATGACCCCGTTTGAGGCCTTGTATGGGAGGCGTTGTAGGACTCCCTTATTTTGGGCTGCGGTTGGTGAGAGACTATTGCTAGGTCTGGAAGCCCTTGAGGAGATGAATTATGCTGTGACTCATATTCGAGGGAAACTCCATGTAGCACAAGAGCGTTATGAGAAATATGCTAATCGACGAAGGGTCGATCTGGAGTTTGCTGTTGGGGACTTGGTTTTTCTGAAATTTTCTCCGATGCCAGGTGTAAAAAGATTTGGAAGGAACCACAAGTTAGACCCCCGGTATATGGGACCTTTTCAGATTCTGGAGCGCATCAGAGTGTCAGCTTATCGGCTGGAATTACCTGCTACCTTCCCTGATGTCCACGATGTGTTCCATGTGAGCTAGTTGCGGAAGTGTGTTCGTAGTGATCGTCAAGTTCTTGACTCGGTGTCCCAGATTCAGCCCAATCTTTCGTATGTGAAAGAGCCTGTCCGCGTTTTGGAATCTCTAGATCGAGTGTTGAGGAGGAATACCATTCCTATGGTCAAGGTTCTTTGGAGAAACCAGGACGTCGAGAGCGCGACGTGGGAATTGGAATCAGCGTTGAGAGAATATCATCTGCACCCCTTCTACTAGTTCTGGTATGTCTCTATGTTTTAGTTTGTGTTTAAATTTCCCGTCTTTAGTTTGGTTTTGGAGTTGTAATAAGTTTTGGGACGAAACTTCATTTTAGGGGAAGTGACTGTAACGCCCCTGTTTTTTCGATGATTTTATTGGATTTGTATCGTCATATTTATGATGTCTTGGCGTTACAATTAACGTCGAGCTGACGGCGCAACGCCGTTAAGGCATTTACGCATCTGTCCGGTCGACTCGGCTGATTTCTTGAATTTCTGCTATAATCAACAATTTTTGCATTTGAGATTTAAGTTGAGTAATTTTGGACTTACACGTCAAGTTTCATCGCAATCCGAGTATTTTTGGAGTCTCGGCGTGCGATTGAAGTTTTGATTAATTTATGTTCATCGCATACTTGGAAAATTTAAGTCTCGGGAATGGCTCGTCGGATTTAGGTTTTGGCTTCGCCGTTGGAATCGTAGCGCCAGTTTTTGCATACGGTGTGAGTTTCGTTTAATTCGGCGCGTGTATGGGCATCCGTTTTGAACTCGTGTCCCTTTGTTCAAAAAATTTCATTTCAAGAATTTGCGCCTTATTATCTTGAGTGCCCTTCCTTTGATTTTTGTCGAGTCCTATTGATTTTCTCGAGTCCTATACTTATTTTGTCGAGTTCCAATGATCTTCTCGAGATCTAAATGGATTTATCTCGAGTTCTGTCTTCCATCTCGAGTGCCCAAAGTCTACCTCTCGAGTAGATAAATTTCACTCGAGATTTTATATTGAGTCGATGTTCGGGCGCCTTTTCGAGGGTAAATCGGTGTCGTACGAAAAAATGGGCAACATGAAATTCGTTCACCTCGACGAGATAAACAACTTTCATGTTCGGCACTTTTGGATTTGAAGCCATCTTAGAATCCTATTTTTGATTTTACCGTAGCAGCTCATGAAAAGTTCGAGTAGACTTGATCCACTCGTGTTCTAAGGATTCTATCTCGAGACGAATTGTCTCCACTCGAGATCTATATCCTATTCCACTCGAGTTCCAGATGTTAACTCGAGTTCCCAAGCCTCTATCTCGAGAAGATCCATCCCTCTCGAGTCCCTATCTCGAGAAGACCTCTCCCTCTCGAGTAGGCATATTCCTCTTGAGATGTTCTGTCCAGTATGAGTTCGGGCACTATTTTGAGGGACAAACGATATCATACAAAAACGTGGTCAATATGAAATTTGTTCGTCTCGATGAGATCTACAACCTTTATGTTGGGAACTTTCGATTTGAAGCCATCTTATACCCCGATTTGCGATTTTCCCGTAGCAGCTCAGGAAAAGTTCGAGTAGACTTGATCCACTCGTGTTCTAAGGCTTCTATCTCGAGAAGAATGGATCCACTCGAGATCTATACCTATCCACTTGAGTTCCCAAGCCTCTATCTCGAGAATATCCATCCCTATCGAGTCTCTATCTCGAGAAGACCTCTCCCTCTCGAGTAGGCATATTCCTCTCGAGAGGTTCTGTCCAGTCTGAGTTCGGGAACTATTTTGAGGGTCAAAATGATGTTGTACAAAACAATGGTCACCATGAACTTTGTTCGTCTCGACGATATATACAACGTTCATGTTGGGCACTTTTCGATTTGAAGCTATCTTAAACCTCTATTTTCAGTTTCCCCGTTGCAACTCATAAATCACATGTTTTCTTGTATTTTGACAAAAAAATTTATAAGTACTTATATATATATACACACACACACACTTAGGTTTGAATAGAACTTCTTCTACGATTCCTTTTCTCCCGAACCAGAACAGCGAGTGAGAGAGAGAGAGAGAGTTCATTTCGTGAATCTTCCGGTGGTCGCCGACGGAGCTCCGATGCTCGAAATCTTCAACCGAACGTAGATCCGGAAAGCTCTCACCGAGAGCTACGCTATCATGATAATTTCTTCCCCATTCCTTGAGTTTTTTCGTTAGGGGTTTTCAGCCCTAACCCCTTTTCCGCCATTTTTGTCTAGATCTCAACTTCTCTCGTGTTATTTTGCCCCGATCTACGATGCGGAGTGATTCAGAGAACTTTTTCCGGCACAACCAAGGCAAGTGGTGGTTTTTCTTCGTCGTTCCTTGTCCGGTTTGATGGTAACCGTTATGCCTTTGTTCCTTAATTTTCTTACCTTTTGTGTTGTCTTTCCAAACTATGGTTATGTTTAGTCCTTCTTAAAGATCACTCAAAAACAATATATAATCTGGTCATGGTAATTTCGATCTTGACTAGGTGCATATAATCGTCCTTAGAATGTTTTATCGGTGAATTAAATTGTTTCGTCTATCGTTGTTGGACGTGTCAGTGTCTATATATGATTGTAAATCGTTTCTAAAGATTGATCAACCGTGTCTTTAATCTAGAAATTTCATGTAGAATCTGATGTGCCAAGTCCCGAGATGTTGGTGTTGTGGTTTCTTTGGTTTTTCCTTGATTTTGGGAGTTAGTGGGCGTGACGACCTCCGCAAGATTGTTTCCTTTATTAGTACCTTTTGGAACTCTACCGGTGTTTTGGGCATCTGCGGTGTATGGTGGAGTGTATGAATCTCTCCCGCAGTTAAACGAATTTAATCTTCGTGAGGGTTGTGTCCAACTAAGTGACCATCTCGCCCCTATTTTTAGGTAGAGTGACCACAAGTGGTTAATAAAGGCTATGAATTTTCTTCCTTATGATTTACTCATGTTCGTCACCTTAATGCCTTGTGCATATGGTGTGTTTGCAATGTACGTGACGATTCACGTAAGTGTTCTTTTCCTATTTGATGCTTACTTCGTACTTTATGTCAGTATTTTTGGTCTTGGGTTGGTACCCCTTATGACCTTTGTTTACTTTTGCTTAATTTTCTGCCACCATTTGTACCTACTTGCTGAGGCGTTCTGTTTTTTTTTTTGGAATGCCTTAGGTTGAGAGTCGTAGCAGGTAGTGGAGCTGGTTTTGGACTCTCTTAGCATCAGTGTCATTGGTGGTTTTGCACCTCGCCGTAGCGAGGTAGTTGTCGTTCAGTTTTTCTTTTTCCTTGTTCAGACATATTGTTTTACTGTGGGTTCGTGTCAGATTGTTGACGCCCATAGAGTTGTGGATTTTGCCACTTGCTAGCTGATGTGGTTTTCTTCTTCTTTGATTTGGATTACTTGCTCTCTGGGATGATTTATTGCTAGGACTGCATGTTAGATATCTTTAAGCTTATAAAAACCTATTATTAGTAAAGCATCCATGCAACCTCTTTTAAAACTAAGTCACTATTTTCCTGGTCAACATAAAGACTTTTTCTCATACTTATTATAAATCTAGAGTCTGCTTAGCATGAGTTGTTCCTCGGGGACATTTATACTCATGTAGGATGTTAGAGTCAATTTAAAACAAGTATATTCCACAAGCGTATAAATTATATTTTTGAATCGTGGACTAGATGATCCACTGAGCCGACGGATATGGCTACCTTCTTAATTTAAACTGGATTTCAGTCATAATAACTTATGTTTTCTTTTAAACTGTATAGTTTGGAGTCTTGCCTGAGAGTCTGCAGTTATCCCCTGCACGGCGTGGCATCACAGCGCATATCTTTCCAGTATTCTGACATAATTAAATTGTTGGGAAACTACGGGTTGTGACAGATGTCATCAGGAAAGCTCTGGTATGTAAAACAGGCTCCCATGACAAAATCTCAAAGAGGATGTTTGAATTAATGGAAAGGATCATATAGTCCAAGAGAACTGATTGGGGAAGAGTGGTGTTTGAAAGAATAGTGGATTGCATGGTTGAACCAAATTTGGGGAGAATCCTTTCATTATATCTACGAGAAACAGCCCCAGAATTCTGAATCAGAAGCTCGGTGCAAGAATATACCACATGAGAAGAATGGATATCAGAATGCTTGAGAGATGGGACAGGGTCCTTCAGCCCTGTGGTCCAGAAGCTGGGGAAAGGAAAGGAAAGAGAATTGATGCTACTGAGCCCAACTCCTCTAGCAGCTCATTTGAGGAAGAAGAGCCTCAAAATCCGGATCTATCATCATCTGCAGAAGAGTCCAGGAGGGACATAAATATTCAGGTATCTGCCTCTTCTAATCTTACCCCTCTTAGTCATGTAAGCAGACTAGAGTCATATATTATTCCGTAAGTTGATGAGACTACTGCTGAGTTAGCTAGATCTACTAGAGAGGAAGGAGATTATTTGCCTTCAGCTAAGGATGTTGGGCAAATAGCAGAGGAAATTGTTAACAAAATATCTACATAAATTGAGGAAGATGCCTCCAGATTGGAAGATGCAGATAGACATATGCCTATGTCTGATAATGTTGATGCTCCTAGGACTTAGAGTGAGGGGGAGATCAAAGTAGCCTCAGACAAAGAGACTGTTATGTCTGAAGATGAGGAACTACATGATAAAGTCTTGGAAATTCCAAGTGTTGTGGAAAGGAATGCTCAAATTGAGGGGGAGCAACTGATGCAATAGATAATGCATGATGCACTATTTGTAGGGGAGCAACTAAAAGTTCCTCCAAAAATGGTTCTGTCTGCTACAACTAATAAAGAGATTGTTATTGCTGTTGCTGACCTGCATGCAAATGAATGCATGGCAGAGGTTGAGGGGGAGATACCATCTGATCTCCCTGCTCATGAAGTACATGATTCAGTTTCCTCAGAATCTGAGAAAGAGGAATTCAGTCATGAGAAAGCTTATACTTCACCTCATCCTGAAAATGAAACAACTCAAGAAACAGGAAGCAAGCTTGTACAAGAAGCTCAGGATGAGGGCACATCTACCAGAGTTAATCGGCTGCCACCAACTTTCTTAGCCTAGCTAAAGGGTTTGTTGGATGAGAAAAGGAGGGCACTCCAAATTATGTGTATGATGCCCTCAAGGATGTTAGAAATGATCTTGCAATTGAGATCAAATCTATAAGATTTGAACTTAATCTGTTGAAAGGAGAAAAAGTAAAATTCTTCACAAGAGCTGTTGGAGCTATAGAATTTATAATAGAGAAGCTAGATCTGTCAGGCCTGAACATTGTTGTTATCATAGAAAATAAAAAAATACAGGCCAAGAATAGTGTGACAATCCATGAAAATTATAAAATTCTGAGAAGTGAACAGAACAATGAAATCTTCACAAAAATGGATGCTTGCACCAAGAAACTTGATGACCACATGTTGGAAGTCAAGAATCATGTCACTGCAGGAGTAAACTACCTGGAAGCAGAAAGAGGAAAGGCAAGCAGCTCCCAGACCAATACTCTAATTGAAGAAGTCAAAAATGGGAAGAGAGAAGCCATAAGGACCAATACTGAAAACATGGTCTGGGCAACAAATGTTGTAAGAGGCACATTGGGATTAGTGCTAGTGAAATATGACAATATCCCAACGATATCTGCTCAAGTACTAGAAACATTGAACAGAGAACCTGTTCATGATAATCAAGAGCATGGGATGTATATAGAAGATCACGATAGTGCTGGTAATCAGTGGGGAGTGCAGCCCACTGCTGCTGAAATTCCCTCCTTCAGCCCTACTGTAGACTAGACACAACTGACAAGAGAAATGACTGCTGAAACTGCTGAAATAGAAGAAGAAGCCATGATGAGAAAGAGAAAAAATAGAGAAGAGATGGAAAATGACTTGATTTCGAGCAATGGAGCCCAGAGTCCACATCCATCATCTTCCGTGCTTGGGATCAGGTCAAGAATAAGAAATTAGACATATGTAAATGGTATAGCAAGACTAAATGGGATAAGATGGAAAAGAGATACATAGAAAGAAGGATTTTCTGGAGGAACAAAAAGGTATATATTCTCACTCCTGATGTTGTGGAACCATCTAAATACTTCTCCAAGCCCTTCAGCTATTTTGAGAGACAAAAGTATAAAGCTGAAGCTGGAGCTACTAAGACTAAGGCTGTTGATGAAGCTGATAAGAAGGGAAAGAAGATAGCTGGAGTTGAAGACAAGTCAGCAAAGAACTCCAGCAGTAGTTGGATTATGATAAGGGAACCTAAAACTTAAAATGTTTCAGGTTCTGCTTACAGGGCTAGGGATGTAACACTTCGTTTAAATTACATAAATATTTACTCTCTATACGATTAAATAGAACAATCATTTGCTATAATTATGATCTATCTAACTCATCAACTGCTATGATTTTTACTTATCTGCTACATCATTTGAAATGTATATGATTTATCTGAATTATATTGTGATGATGTGTTATATATATATAGTATAAGTATGATAGTGCATACATTGGCTTCAGTTTTGACTTCTTCAAATAGGGGGAGATTGTTGGGTCCATTGATCCCAATGTCCTGAATTTGAAGAAGGACCAGCAAACAATGTATACACATATTGTGATCTAACTTGTGTTCAAGTTTAATGATTGCAGGATGTCCTAGTAGCAATTATGGGACAAATAGCCTGAGTGTCTAAGTCAGGTAAGTTTTTACCTAAGTGGTAGAAAGACAAAAAACTGTCTAAGTCCACAGGCATTGCGTTAAGATCATTCACTCAATGACAGATGAATTATAGTGTTGAGTAAAGCCTATTCAGTCAAAGCCATGAAGTGGCAAGCTTAGAATGTGGCCAAGTCCACAGGAATTCAGTGAAGTCAACTCACTCAACGTCATACAACAAAAAACAATGAGTCAGGCTAATACAGTCAAATCCTAAAGAGAAATGCGCTGAAAAGTTGCTAAGTCCACAGGCGTTGAGTGTAGCTCACTCACTCAACGCCTTAGCTTCAAAATAGTTGAATAGCTGAGCTTAGAGTTCATCGAGCTGAGCTAATCATTTGTCAAGCTAAGCTCAGAGTTTTTGAAATTTGGCTAAGTCCAATTTCATCAAACTGAGTTCAGAGTTCGTCGAACTAAGTACTGAGTTCGTCGATCTAAGATTTCACTTGTTTGTTAAGCTGAACTTTAAAATCGTCGAAGTGAGTTCGTCGAACTGAGTTTTGAGTTCGTCGAACTCAAACTGATTTCTGAAATAGAAAATCTAGCTTAGGCAGAAACCGTTGAGTGAGGCGTGCTCACTCAACGCTCTCAACGCATTTATACAGAAAGAGTTAAAGCATAAAGCATTGAGTGAGACATACTCACTCAATGCTCTCAATGCTTAAGTTGTTGAAGAAGCAAAAATGACCAGGGCAGATAACGTTGAATGAGGGATGTTCACCCCACACTCTCAATGCCTAAAATGCTGAATTTGGTTAAGGTACAAGGCGTTGAGTAAAGTATGTTCACTCAATGCTCTCAATGTCATGCATGCAGAAGAGGCTTCTGAAAGGGTTAAGGCAAAAAGCATTGAGTGAGCATCACTCTCTCAATGCTGTCAACGCAAACATGGACAAAGCTGTCAAAGTACTTTGGCGTTTAGTGAAGCTCACTCACTCAATGTCTATACTACTAATGTTTGAATTTTGACTAAGTCTTCAAGTGCTAATGTCAGCAAGTCAAAAAGTCAACAATATTCAAATTATTAGTGGCAATGCCACAGTACATGACAAAAGGCGTCGCAGGCCTACTGTACGTTAGTTTGGCATTAAAGCAAAGATACAGCCAACATTAATTGAGTGGGATACAATGCTAAAAGAGTCGTTGGGTTACAATAAATAAAAGGAAATTCTCTTTATAAAAAGTGTTAACTATTATAGAAGTTCTTCACAATAGCCATTGTTGTGGGTGTGACTGAAGAACAAAGAGCCCAAGACAAGAAAGTCTAGAGGTAGATCAAGTTAGTTGTTGAGATCAAATTCTTCAACAGCAAGATTGCTGGTGCCATCTTCATCTGCACCAGCTAGCAAGCTCAGGGTGCTTCTCTGAGAAAGATATAACAGCTAGGTCCAACCCTTGCTGTAGGTGCTTTATAGATCCAGCCAACAAATTCTAAAGAACATTCTCTTGGGGAGCTGTGAAGAAGAAGATAGAGCTAAGCAGTTGGCTCAGTTCAGAAAGGTGCAGAGAAGCTGATCTACAAGTTACTTCTAGCATAAGCCAAAGCTTATACATCATTGTTGTTGTGAAGAAGAGAGAGCTAAACCTTTGGTTCAACTCAGAAAGTGGCAGAATAGTATTATGCATGTCACTTCCAGCTCAAGTGGATATACTTGTTGCTGTAAAGTAGTTGGGGCTAAGGTGCACTTAGTCAAGAAAAGTAGGGCAATCTTCTTGATCAGTTCTTGATAGCATTGATTCCTGAGATCAACTTTGTCTTTGCTTTCTTCAAGGCTTCTTGAGTCTGACCTCAGTAAAGATGATCTTCTTGAAGTAGACCGGCTGACAACTTCCTTCTTAGGATGGAGAATTAAATCTGGATCCTACTTTGTAGTCTGGTTCAGAATCTGCTTCTTAAGAGATTTTATTAACAAGTCACTTTCTTGACTTCAATTACTGGAGTTCTCTCTCTCCAAGTAAATCTGAAGTTTCTTCAAAATACTGATTTACAGTTTTCTCTGGATCTGTATTGATCTTCTTAATCTTCTGATTGATTGATGATTGATTGATGATCTCTCAATTTGTTGTTGTAAGTTTGATTCTTTGATTGTGATCAATCCTCTTCTGTTGAAGGACAAAGGCCCTTATATTGTCTTCCTCCAAGGTAACCGACTGATCCGGTTTCTAACGAACTTCTGACAGCTCTGACAGTTGCAGTAGACCGGCTGAAATGGCAGCTGTCAAGTCATCCAGTCACTTCTTGAAAATACTGTCTCTGTCTGAAAGTGTCGAGACTGATCTTCATTATGTGTCGACACAAACAGACTAAGTGTCGACACAAGTGAACTAAGTGTCGACACTAGCCTTGATGGTGTCGACACAACTCCTTGTGTTGTTGTAACAGCTTCTCGACACTGCTTCTTCAGAATGTGTCGACACTGATTCTGTGTGTCGACACAAGCCTTCTGTTGAATGTGTCGACACTGATTCTGTGTGTCGACACAAGTACTTCTTCTTTAACACTTAGTTGAATTCTGCTGTGTGTTGACACAACTCCTTTATGTCGACACATGCCTTCTTGTGTTGAAAACTTGCTGAGTGTCAACACATCTCCTTTGTGTCGACACATGCCTTCTTGTGTTGAAACTTGCTGAGTGTCGACACATCTCCTTTGTGTCGACACATGCCTTCTTTTACTTTAACTTTGGTGAAGCTTTGCTGAGTGTCGATGCACCCTCTTGGTGTAGACACCTTTGATGTCGACAAAGTTTCTCTGGTTGTCGACACTGCCTCTAAGTGTCGACACGGATTATGTTGACAATTCTTCACGGTGTGTCGACACTTCCTGTATGTGTCGACACTTTTATTCTGGTGTCGACTCTGCCTTTCCTGGTGTCGACACAATTACTCCAAGTGTCGACATAGCTTCTCTAGGTGTCGACACAAGCCTTCATAAGTGTCGACACTTCATCTCTATGTGTCGAAACATGGACTTAGAAACTTTTCTGTATTTCCTGCAATTACTTAACATGCACATATAAACTCAAAGCACATCAAATACACCTTGATGTATATCATTGAGTAGGGTGAGGCTTCTTCAAATCTGGTACATATATTCTAATGTACCCAACAAAGTCCTTATGTCGGAGCCAACGAAAGGAGGTTTTGATAGTTGCGGAAAAATAAAGTAAAACGCTTACAAACTACTCTTATGCAAGTCCGCTATGCGATGCTTCGGCAGGCGGTATGGAAGACTACACAGGCCGCTATGCACCGAATCACTGGGCGGATGAATGAGTAGACTTGCGGATGAGGTGGTTAGAACAGCAGAATGAGGGTCGAGAGCACCTCTTCGCTATGCACGCCACTAGCAATTGCTAGTGCTGCACGGTGTGGTGGAAGAAGGAAAATAAAGGCGCACCTCAAGCAAATAACATAAATATGAAATCACATAGACATGATTGTATACATATGTTTATCAAAATAAGAATAGCTTCATCATATATAAGAGATCAACTAAACTATCAAAAATCAAGAGAAGAAAAGTGTGCGAAATCGACCAGATCCGATGTCTTGCGGAGGATTCACGGAAGGAATCGCCGGGTTGTCAATACGCATCCTAGCTCGGTCCTCAAATGCATCCGGGGTAGAGGAGGCTGTCACTCACTCCCAATGGACCCGTCTTACTCGTGTCACGAGCCGGTGGAGGATGACACAAACTTCTCCCAACTTGATGGAGAAAGATAGATCTAACTCTTCTTGAAGCTCAAGGGTGAAGGAGGAGACTGAGAGGGAGCTCGGGCATGAATATGGCGTTGAAAGCTTGCCCGGAGCACCTCCCTAAGGTGGAAGATGAAGGGAAATGGCAGAACACTTCCTCGGAGGTGGAAAATGGCGGGGGAGAAAAATCAGTTCTCAATGGAGGAAAATTTGTGCTTTAAATAGAAGCAGGTCAAAAAAATAGGCACGCACGGTTTGACGCACAACCGTACGCTAACCGTGCGTTATTAACTTCCAAACCAGGCATGCGGATGAAGAAGCGTTGACCCGTGCATTTTACTCGAGCACGGGCACATCCGCTCATGCGTGAAGGAAATCGCACAGGTAAACACAGAGCGCAGGAAATCAAGATAAAACAGGGAAATCATGTGTTTTACTCATGCACGGGCGCTTCTGCCCGTGTGTGAAGGAAACACACGATTAACCACAGAATGGGAGGAACTAGAAAGCTATAGGAATATCGTGCGTTTCCTTAGCGCACGGTTCCGAAGAAACCGTGAATCAACTGTGTGTTAAGATCGTCGATCTCAGCTCGATGAAATTCGTTGAGCTTACTCGATGTTTCTCCTGCTCAAACAAAACGCACGATCGTAAAGAACCGTGTGCTAAGAAAATACACGACCGTGCGTTTTCCTCAAACCTGCATTCCAGCCTTGGGGAAAATGCACCACCTGCATACAAATAAATAAAAGCAAACATGACCCTCTAGTAAACTAGAAATGCAATAAAAGCAACTGGAAAGAGACCCTGGGGAGCACCATGTGCTTACCCCCAACAACAGAATGCGCAATTGCACACCCATGGGCCAAAATAATGCACTATGCATGATAAACTATATAAATGAAAAATCAACGATAACATATTAAAAGTGAAGTGCACGTACGTGAAAACTAGCCCAGATGAGTCTGAAAATCACTATATAAATAGGACTCATCACACCCCAAGACTTACCTGTTTGCGCGTCCCGAGCAAACAAAATCTATGTAGATAAGGAAAATAAACTAGCTAACATAAAAATTGAGATACGAAATACCATGCGAAGTCGCATGCTCGCGTGCGTAAAAATATAATAGAGGAAATTTCTAAGTATACAAAATAGTGTATGCTTTTCACAATGCGTATCAACATTTTATTACTACTCAAAAATGGAATCACGGTGAATCTTCCGGTTACGTGTAGGGAGAAAGTAGACTAATCGCTAGGCGAGCATTGCCAAAGATCGGAGCTCGGGGTAACCTCCAAAGGAATCCACCAATGTCGGTGACCATATGCTTGCCCGTTCGCACTCTCTCCACAACACTGGTTTGGTTCACACATGAATCAGTAGGACTTTCGGTGAAGAGATGGGGATTGTGTTTTGGTGAGGTAAACAAAGATAAATAGGAATGTTATGCACCAAACCCAAATGAGCTAGCATAAAAAGAGAGGAAACTATGCGCTAACCAAAATATATGCGGGTACACCACACCCCCAGACTTAATTTTTAAAATATGGGTGTGTGCACCGCCTACTCCAAATACGATCTCATCTCAAATAAAATTTTCAGTTATACTTTTTCTTTTCTCTTTCACAATTACAATCCTTTTTTTTAACTTTTCTTTTTCTTTGTCAAATCATCTTTTTATTGTCACAATTTCAGCAAATAAAAACTTTGGTGCACATCCACATATTCACAAGGAATATCACCACATCAACACCCCAAAATGAAAATGTAAAACACTAAAGCTCGACTTGGGAGTACGATTAGGATCGGCTTTAAGGCTTTGGTGAAATAATGGTGGGACTGAATCAAAAGAATGGGTAGGCACAACGGGGCTAGCGAGGATAAGATGTTAGGAAAGGTACAAAGCTCAACCAGGCCAAAATGATGGCCTGCATCATGCTCATGCATGACTAACCTATACCCATGCTTCAAGAATAGCATGGGGCAAGTTCTTGGCCAACGAGAAAGACTATCCTTCCTCCCGACTCTAGCAATACGAATCTAACGGTTGTCTACACACATCCCTACACTACCGTTCGATTCACACCAGATTCACAATTTTTTGAGTAGAATAAAATAGAATTTACGCGATTAGAAAAATATAAAACTAGAAGCATACAGAAATATTAAATCTACTCCAATTTCTACACAAGAGGAGAGCACTTGACTAGGAGCACAGTGTGGTCAACATTTTACTCTGTCTCACAATCCTATGATAGCACAATAATTTTCCCAAATCATACAAAAAAATGAGTTTAACTCGTAGCACACTTACAGCTAAGCACGCGCTCATGTGGGTGTAGTGGTGTGTGATGCAATGAACTTAATCAAAATAAAAATAATAAAAGCTTATAGTATGCAAACGAAATGTGCGCGTGCAAAAGGTAACAAATACTGGCTCTCCCCAGACTTAAAGCAAGCTACATAGCATATGATATTGAAATTAAAATCAGATAGAGACAAGGGAAGAGGTTAACCAATGCTCATCCAGTGAGCATACCAGAAGACGCGTGAAAAATAGAAGAAGTTCCTCCATACGAAGAATTACAACCCCGCCAATACGAGTTTGCCATGAATACCTGTAGGGGTGAGCTCCGCAAAAATTAAATAATAATATATAATATACAAAGAAATACTAAACTAAGATAGACATGAGAAATACAAAAAGGAAATGAAAGATAAGTACTGGTGTTATTGTCCTCCCAGCACGCCTTATTCAAAGCCGAAAAGTCCTAACTAATGGGCCTACGAAAAGAAAAGTGCATAGGCAACTGGCCTAATATCTGTTGCAGTAAGGAGTACCGATACAGAGATAGAACGTTACCCATCTACCTACAAAATAATACCTGCCAAACACAGGCAGAGAAAATAGGAAATAAGAAGAGGAGCGCTGGTTCTCGCTCATCTTATCACAAAACATATCCTCTCCTATCAAGGCATCAACAACCACAGATGTGTAGGAAGCGATGGAAATGTCATGAACACCAGGCTCATCATCATCCCAGCATACTCGTGGAGTCTCAGCCTGCACAGGTTCAGATAGAGAAGGGGGATCAAGAAATAAAAGGGAAGAAGAACTAAAATAATCAAAAATAGGGGGAGTGGTCCCAGTCTCACTCACAGCAGGATCCAAGCATAGATCACCGTCGGTATCATATGAGTCATAGCAAGGGGAATCCGAGAGCTCGAGATCCACAGTTGTGGTTTGGACCTCCTCATCCAATAAGGAAGTGAAAACTTCCTCATTAGAAAGGATCTCCTCATCATCCCACCTCGGTGCATCATCATGTTTCAAGGTGTCACACTCTCCATTGGAGAGAATAACATCCTCATCCCACATTAGCGCAACCTCAGGCTCTGAATCACTATCCGGCATAGCATCATCAACCGACTCACTAAAAATTGGGATAGATAATTCTTGCAAAGAATACAGAGGAACAACAACATCAGAGAAAATATGTGCGGGTTCCTCTGGTGGTAAATCCAAAAGTGGGGAAGAAGGCATATGGAGAGACGGCACTACAATGTCATCACACCGATCAGCAGAAAGTCTGATGGGTATATCTACAACAGTCACCCATAGACAAGGTGGTACTGCGAATATATCATCAGAATCAGAAGGGGCAGCCAATTGAGAGGTGGATGGAATGAGTTGGATACCCGATTCATCATCCTCCTCCAACTGGCGCTGAAATTCTGCGCAATCTTTCAATACGTGGTCGGTTCTACGACAATACAAACACCATTTTCCACCACTCCTCGGTCCAGGTGGGTCCGGAGAGGAATAAGATAGAGGTGAAGGTGTAGAAGAGAAGTGACCATAAGACTTGGGTACGGCGTATGAAGTAACATAAGAGGATGGTGCTCCATACACTGAACCACGAGAAGTATGCTCACTATCTTCAGTGGGGCACTCATCACTACCATGCCTATAATCCCTGCACCATCTACAACGGATATTCATATTATAAAACATGGTGCAATAAGAAAGAATTCACCAACAGAGATATTCTAAGCAAAAATTAACTACACACCAGTAAATAAAAGAAAAGGAATAATTGCTGCTGAAAAATTAAAACTAGAAAAGGAACAAAAAAATAAGCAACAAAGTCTAAAAACAAAAGCAAAGAAGAAAACATGAAATGTACAAATGGAAAAGGGCTTCTATCTCTTATCTCCCTCTCCAAAAATACACACGACTGTGTTCCCCAGTAACGATGCCAAAAACTTGATGTGTTGAACGACAAGTGTACCGATCGCACAAGTAATATAAAATGGGTGAATTTCCCCAAGTATCGATCTCTTCAAGGAACACATTAAGGTGGAGTTAATTTCGAGGACGACTTGATATTTAATTCCTTAGGTCGGAGCTAACGAAGGGGTGTTTTGATAGTTGCGGGAAAATAAAGTAAAACGCTAACAAACTACTCCTATGAAACGCCGCTATACGATGCTTCGCCAGGCGGGATGGAAGACTACACGAGCCGCTATGCACCGAATCACTAGGCGGATGAACGAGTACGCTTGCGGATGAGGTGTTTAGAATGGCAGAATGAGGGTCGAGAGCATCTCTTCGCTACGCACACCACTAGCAATTTGTAGTGCTGCACGGTGTGGTGGAGGAAGGAAAATAAAGGCGCACCTCAAGCAAATAACATAAATATGAAATCACATAGACATGATTATATACATATGTTTATCAAAATAAGAATAGCTTCATCATATACAAGAGATCAACTAAACTATCAACAATCAAGAGAAGAAAACTGTGCGAAATCGACAGGATCTGAAGTCTTATGGAGGATTCACGGAAGGAATCGTCGGGTTGTCAATCCGCGTCCTAGCTCGGTCCTCAACTACGTCCGGGGTAGAGGAGGCTGTCACGCACTCCCAATTGACCCATCTTCTTCGTGTCACGAGTCGGTGGAGGATGGCACAAACTTCTCCCAACTTGATGGAGAAAGCTAGATCTAACTCTTCTTGAAGCTCAAGGGTGAAGGAGGAGGCTGAAAGGGAGCTCGGGCTTGAATATGGCATTGAAAGCTTGCCCGGAGCACCTCCCTAAGGCGGAAGATGAAGGGAAATGGCGGAACCCTTCCTCAGAGTTAGAAAACGGTGAGGGGAGAAAAATCTGTTCTTAATGGAGGAAAATCCATGCTTTAAATAGAAGCAGGTCAAAAAATAGGCACGCACAGTTTGGCGCATGATCGTGCGCTAACCGTGCGTTATTAACTTCCAGGCCAAGCTTGCGGATGAAGAAGTATTGACCCGTGTGTTTTACTCGCGCACGGGCGCATTCGCCCGTGCGTGAAGGAAATCTCACGGGTAAACACAGAGTGCAGGAAATCAAGATAAAACAGGAAAACTGTGTGTTTTACTCGCGCATGGGTGCTTCCGCCCGTGCGTAAAGGAAAAGCATGATTAACCACAAAATAGAACTAGAAAGATACAGGAATACCGTGTGTTTCCTTAGTGCACGGTTGCGATGAAACTGTGCGTCATCCATGCGTTAAGATCGTCGATATCAGCTCGATGAAATTCGTTGAGCTCCACTCGACGTTTCTCCTAAACAAACAAAATGCACGATCGCAAAGAACCGTGTGCTAAGAAAACGCACGACCGTGCTTTTTCCTCAAACCTACATTCCAGCCTTGGGGAAAATGCACCACCTGCATATAAATAAATAAAAGCAAATAGGACCCTCCAGCAAAGCAGAAATGCAATAAAAGCAACTGGAAAGAACACCTGGTGAGCACCATGTGCTTACCCCCAACAACAGAATGCGTAATTACACACTCATGTGCCAAAATAATGCACTAAGCGTAATAAACTGTATAAATGAAAAATCAACGATAACATATTAAAAGTGAAGTGCAAGTGCGTGACAACTAGCCCAGGTGAGTCCGAAAATCACTATATAAATAGGACTCATCACTCACATGCGTACTACGGCTCAGAAGGTGTCTTGGGTAGATATGCACAGATAGCCCATCCCAACTAGCCTATCATTATGGCACGGAAGGTGCCTCTCTGAACAAATCACCGAAGGACAAGGGCCAACCGTCCACTAGCACGGAGGGTGCCTCGGGAAGTAAGTACCAAGAATGAAGGCCCAACCATGCAAGTCTATCTATCGACTCCTGTCGGTGTGAGGACTAGCGAGCCCGTAGACCTGCCACACTATCCTTAACCCAGGATTACGATGTCGTGTGTCGACTCACACCGCATGCAATTTCACATCATCGTGTCACAGAAGGTGCCTCTATGGACAAACCACTAAAGGACCATGGCCAACCGTCCATTTATGTCTCTTTTCATCATTACCAATCTAGTGTGGTCAAACACTCGCACTTACACCCTTTCACAATCTCGTGCCCCAAGGCACTTAAGGGTTCATCATCAACACAAGTGGCAAACCACCTCATACGACATAAAATCCACACTGCTCCTCATAAGGAAACAAACCTCACTGCAGTGGACCACCTTAGACTTCCTTATTTGTCAAGCCTCATGGCATGCATCAACCTCTTCTGATTTCTTTCAAGGAATCATGCATCCACAACCATTATGCTTTCTCCACGGTAATTACATCCATATAAAGATAGTTCTTTTACAAGCATCACTTCTCCTTCCAAACCCATTCCATTACACATGTTATAGTCACGCCCAGTAATGTTTCACAACCATTTGTTTATCACATTCTCATAGGTCCAAATTCACTCAAATCCTAACAACTAATATCCTGTTTCATTACTCGAACCAAGCCCAATACTATACTAACTTGAGAGTAACAAATACAAGGACTTGGCTATACAACCACTTTGTCCGGCCATTCCCGAGTCTATGGAACTCATATGAAGGGGTGTAACCATCCGTTGGAAAGGTATTTCCAAGGACTATAACTTTTGTATTAGGAACGAACGTGATCGGTTCGTCTTCTTCCTCCAACCAAAATTCCAAAATCAAATCCAGAATTGCACCTCCCTTAGTCACCCTCAAAAGGCCAACTTTCTTCACAAAACCAAGTCCCCATCTTCACATGGAAGGAAGGAGTGGTCTAAGACATCTTACATCTAGGACACAAGTTCTAGCATGGCCTTCTCCTAGGAAAACTTCTTCTCACGAATCAAGACTCATTTGAGTCGATATCTCTCCCAGGAATAACTAGAGATCTAGCACCAAGGGCTCTGGTAGGAAGCTCACCAAGTTTCCAACAGTTTCGAGATTTCCGGCCATGGATCTTGTTATCCTTCTTGGCGGCATCCTCTCCCTTGTTAGTATTGCGCTCCACGGGAGGAAATCGGCTCCACTGATCTGCTCCTCTTTCGTCAGTTTTGACACAAGAATTAGGTAATGGCTCAGCGAGGATGAACGACGAAAGGCGGCCAGGGTTCAGCTTTTTCCCTTTTATATTGCATATTAGGTTTAGCTCATTTGCCACGTGTCGCCGTATTAGTGGACCGCCCATTTATAGCTTTAAATATGTCATAATAAAAAGACACGTCCAATATAACCGTTTGGCGCAGTTCCCGAAAATCTGGTTCAAACTGTGTACAGGAATCAAGAAACGAAGGCCGAAATTTTGCTAAGTCCAAATTCGTCGAGTAAGTATCTCTTACTCGACAAATCATCGAGTATTATATCCTTAATTGACGAATCATCGTGATTCGTGAGTCCACTCAAATCCATACATAGTCCAATACTTTCCATGTTCAAATCGTCGAGTATAATATTCTTACTCGACGAATCGTCGAGTGGTGTCGAGTGCACTCGACGTACTCGACGCCAGCATTCTCTTAAAAACCTGAGTAAAAAGCATTGAGTAGCGTTGAGTGCACTCAATGCACTCGATGCCTTTCGGCAAATGGCATCGAGTGTATTCAATGAACTCGATGCCAATCTTCCCAGAAATGTTTCTAAGTCAAATGGCGTTGAGTCAGTTCGACTAAATTCCAGTTCGATGAATCAACCTCAGATCGACGAATTAGCGTTCGACGAATATAGCGTTAGATGAATTTACCTCAGTTCGACAAATTAGCGTTCGACGAATATAACGTTCGATGAATTTACCTCAGTTCAATGAATTAGCGTTCGACGAATATAATATTCGATGAATTTACCTCAATTCGACCAATCAGTGCTCGACGAATTTAGCATTCGGCGAATTAGCCTCAGTCTATGCCGTTGAGTGATGTTGAGTCTACTCAACACACTCAACGCCCCGAGCCAGAAATCTTCCCAAGTAAAATGGCATTGAGTGCACTCAACGCACTCAACGCCAATCGGTCCATGGAGTTGAGTGCACTCAACACCCAAAGCCATAATCTGTCAAAGTATATTGGCGTTGAGTGCACTCAATGCACTCAACTCCAATCAGTCCATGGCTTTGAGTGCACTCAACGCACTCAACGCCCCGAGCCCAAATATTTTCTAAGTAAATTCTTGATCTAATCGTCGAGTCCGGTCGACACACTCGACGCTTCCTGAGCCTGAGCAAATTCTCTTGGCTCAAAACGCGTGCGAGGGGCCTAGCGTGAAATGGGATGTTATAAATCCTTTAAACAAAATAAAAGATTTCGTCCCGGAAATCAGGCTAAGGTTGTGGGAGAAATAAAGCAAGAAAATATTTTATGCTTTTAAATTTACCTTGGGGAAACAACTCTGAGTAGCTCTTCCGCATCAAGTCCACCGGCTCTCAAGTAAATTCTTCTTTCTCATGATTAGACCACAACACCTTTACCAAAGGAACACTCTTGCGATGCAAGTTCCTTATCTCGGTGTCCACTATCTACATCAGCTCTAGTTACACAGATCTATCGGTTGCTATTGCTCCATCAATGGTGGGGACATGTTGATCGGGCTGCAACAGCGCCTTCCTAAGTGACGACAAATGGAATACATCATGAAGATTCTCCAGCTCTGGTGGTAACTCCAACTGATAGGCCAAAGAGCCAATCCTTTCTAATATAGCATAAGGCCCAACGTACCTTGGGCTGAGCTTCTTCACACCACGTACCCGTGACACTCCATGCATCGGTCGGATCTTCAGGAACACTTTGTCACCCACTTGAAATTCTACCATCCGGTGCTTTGCATTATAATATTTAGCCTGCCATCTTTGAACCTCAAGCATGCGGTCTCGTATTGGTCTAACAACAACATCAGTATCATCAATGTACGCAATTCCCAAAACCTTCGGGTCTTCATCTTGCACCCATGACAAGGGGGTTCTACACCTTCTTCTGTAAAGGGCTTAATGTGGTGCCATCCCAATACTGGCCTGGTGACTGTTATTATATGAGAATTCTACCAGGGGTAAGAGCCTTTCCCACGGCTCTCCTCTATCCAGCACACACAACCTTAATAGATCTTCCAAAGTTCTAATGGTCCTCTCAAACTGTCCGTCCATTTGAGGATGAAAGGTTGTGCTAAAGGTAAGGCGTGAACCAAAATACACATGTACAACCTTCCATTCTTTATAGGTAAAATGACCATCCCGGTCAGAAATAATTGTCTTTGGCATGCAATGGTACCTTAAAAATTGCTCCACAAAGAGGCGTACCAAAATGTCCACATGAGCATCTTTATTCATAGGGATAAATTTGGCGACCTTTGTCAGACGATCAATGATTACCAAAACTGAATCATTCCCTGAGCGTGAGCGAGGCAAACCGTGAATGAAGTCCATGGAGATATCCTCAAACTTCCACTCGGGGATGGGAAATGACTGTAACAATCCTCTAGGGCTCTTGCATTCCGCCTTTATCCGTTGATAGGCCTCACAATGCGTAACAAAATACCTGACGTCTCTCTTCATTCCTGACCAACAAATGGTCTTCCGCAGGTCAGCGTACATTTCAGCAATCCCATGATGCACTGAATACTGAGAGCAATGTGCTTCTCTCAAAATATCTTCCAGAATTTTACCGCCTTCGGGAATGTAGAGCCGGCCACGAAAATGAATGAGGCGATCCTTTAAGGATTATTCGTCAGTAGACCCATCTTCAAGCGGCTTAAATACTGGGGCCAAAACAGCATCCTTCCCTTGCAATGCCCTGATTTGGTCTCGAATATCACAAACTATACTAATGGTCGCCAAGTACTCCATATACTTTTCCGAATGACCACTATACACTTAAGTGATCTCCATTTCCTCGAGCATTTAAGCTAATTCCATACTCATCAATCGAGACTCCGGGCTCGACTCTGGTACTTTCCTGCTCAATGTATCAGCCATGGAGTTTGCTTTCCCGAGGTGGTAGTTCAGGGTAAACTCATAATCATACAAAAATTCCAACCACCGCCACTGCCTCAAATTCAGTTCCTTTTGAGTATGAACGTACTTTAAATTCTTGTGGTCTGAAAAGATCTCGTAGTGGACGCCATATAGATAGTGTATCCAGACCTTGAAGGCGAACACCACTGCTCCCAATTCTAAATCATGTACTGGATAGTTGATTTCATTCTTCTTCAGTTGCCTCGAAGCATATGCAATCACATGCCCGTACTGCATCAGTACCGCTCCCATCCCTTGATACGATGCATCAGTGTAGAGCTGAAATCCTTCCTTCCCAGATGGAAGGGTAGGATGGGTGTGGTAGTAAGTCTGTCCTTCAGTTCTTGGAACGCTGCTTCACACTGGGGTGTCCACTCGTATGGCACACCTTTCTTTGTCAGAGTAGTAAGAGGAAGGGCTATCATTGAGAATCCTTTCACAAACTTGTGATAATACCCGGCAAGCCCAAGGAAACTCCGTACATCGGCCGCTGACTTGAAGGGCGACCATTCCTTCATGGAACGCACCTTGGCCGGATCCACAGATAACCCGGCACAACTGATCACATGGCCTAAAAGGCAACTTCTTGAAGCCAAAATTCACACTTGCTGAACTTGGCAAACAAGGTATGCTCTTTTAATTTCTTCAACACTAAGGTCAAGTGCTCCACATGATCCTCTTCTGTCTTTGAATAGACTAAGATTTCATCGATGAAGACGATGACAAAGATATCTATGTATGGCTCAAACACTTTGCTCATCGGGATCATGAATGCTGAAGGGGCATTCGTGAGACCAAACAGTATCACTGAGAACTCATATAGCCTATACCTTGAGCTAAACGACATTTTCTGGATATCCTCTTCTTGTATCCTCAATTGATAATACCCCGAGCGTAGATCCAACTTGGAAAACCAGTGCGCTCCTACCTTCTGGTCGAATAACTCATCTATCCTGGGTAAAGGGTAGGTGTTCTGCACCGTTAAACGGTTGAGTTCCCGGTAATATATATATAATCGCAAAGCTCCATTCTTCTACTTAATGAATAGAACAGGGGCTCCCCAAGGTGATGAACTGGGGCGAACGAACACTGACTCTACTAAATCCTGCAACTAAACTCTAAACTCTGCGAGTTCATTCAGGGCCATTTGGTAAGGGTTTCTAGAAATGGGCTTGGCACCCGGTACTAACTTGATTTGAAAGTCCACATCTCGATGTTGGGGTAATCCTGGCAACTTCTTCGGAAATACCTCGGGAAAATCCCGCACCACTTGCACATCCTTCATCTCTATTGTCATCCCTTTCAATTCGAAACATATCATGTAAACTTCATCCCCCTTCATGTGGGATTTCAAGGCCTGAATTGAAGATAATAACAAACATGGTGTGAATTGTAACGCCCCGAATTTTGTGTGCGAGTCGGTCGCGGAAAAAGAGTTTTTGGTGCCTGTAGGGGTACACGGCCTAGGACACGGGCGTGTCCAAGGCCGTATCTGGCTGGTGATTTTTTTGGTCGTTTTCAACCCGAGAAGGACACGGCCAGGAACACGGCCAGATGACACGGGCATGTCATCCGACACGGGCGTGTGCCAACCCGTGTCCCTACCCGTGTCCTGATGGGTCGTGTCCGTTGCCATGGCGGTTATGCATGACACGCCCACGAACACGGGCGTGTCGAGGAACCCGACACGGGCGTGTCAGGTCAGACACGGGCGTGTCTTGGCCCGTGTGCATTTCCCAGTTCGACGATCGTGCCTGGATCGAGGCACACGGCCATGGAAACGGCCGTGTGCCAAGCCGTGTGCGGCCTAGGTCTGGGGAATTTTGTGCAGATCCGAGCCGTTCATTTTCTTTAATTATGATCCGATGGCCCAGATTTAATCCTGCTCTGTTAAGGCCGGGAATAGGGAGTTATTCCCTCATTTTCTCTCCAAAGTTCTCCCCTTCCAAAGTGAGAGAGGAGAGGAAGAAGAAGGAGGTTTACGGCCGCCGGCGGAGCATCGGAGCACCGTTTCGAAATCGGAGAGCGGATCCGTGGAGGGAAGGTCATTGCGAAGAGTTCTAACCGCGTAGTTTTTCCATGGAGCCAAAACGGACTACAAGGGTAACGATTCTCAACTTGAGTGCTTGAAGCTCTTTCTTTCTGCATAGGGAATCCCGCTCCCGCGAGTATGCGGTGAGTGCGTGGTGTTCCTTGGGGTTGACGGGAATAGTCCCCCTTGTGTTGCATATAGAGCCCGAAATCGCAAGTACGGGCATAGGCATTGTGTGTGAAGCCTACCCGGACGTGTTTTGTCTGGATCGGTGATGTTGCATTTGATGTGGTTTTGCCGGAGAAGACTCCGTGCTTTGGATTTTTTTTCAGGTTTCCACGCGGTAGATTGCAGCAGGGGTCCTTGAAGGTTAGCTTCAAGGCGCACCCGGAAAATTGAGCGGAAACGTGTTCTGCTAACTTGGCGGTCTGGGAACCGGCCTTGATCATAACTGGGTTATGAGATTGTTTTGGAAAATTTGGGATCCGAGAGAAGCATGGCCCGCGCAAAGTTCCTTAAATTGGACATGCGGCGTGAGCAACGGGCAAGTGGAATTGGACCTAGGCTATGTGGTTCGGTGCGAGAGACCCGAAGACGGGGACTGGCCGTTGGCATAGTCGGAGCCTTAGACGGTGGTCAGAAAGGCTAAATGCTCACATGTTGTTGCCATCCTGGGGGTGGTGGTGAATGCACTGATGGGTCATGGTTCACCATGAATGTGCCCTGAGTGCACAGGGTGTTTGGCCGTGCGAGCCTACATCTGTGGCGAATTATAATTGCGCTATATATATATTGTTGGGCTAATGTTATGCAGGGAAAGAGCACCGCCGTCCCGAGTAAGGGGCGGGGTCGTTATAATTTGGTCGGCTTTTAGCTGACCGTTGCTTTATTTGCCACTGTGCGGTGGTATGTGCTTGCAGGTGCTGCGGAGCCGAGCGCCAAATAGCGGGCTGGAGCCCATGTTGCTGTGCTGGCCCTAGAAGGCCGTAGAATAATTTTATTTATATATTTCATGTGTGGCCAGCCTGCGAGCCGATGTATGTAAAACACTATTTATGAAGTGAACATTTGTAAGGCCATAAGGCCATGTACCTGTTTCTGTGTATTTGGGGTTTCATTCATGTTGTTGTAGTTGTGGACATTCATTTTGATGGATTTATTTTTGGGTCCTTTCAACTTTAAAATCTTCCGCTAGAATGCTCTGTGATTAGGACGAGTAGTCTTAATTGGTTGATTTGATTATTCATTTAGTAACCCTTCCGACTGTCTGTGGTATATGGCGTCGGGTTCCAGCTGGACCTTCTGTTATATGCCATGCGACGGATGGGGGTGTTACAATTTGGTATCAGACTTCTGGTTACGGTCAAGCTTAAATGAATTCGTGGGCGAATTATTTTAAGGGGTGGTGAGCACATGTGTGCGTCATCGTTATAACATTAAAAAGAACTCATGAATGTCCACTTAGGAATGAAAAATACACTTGTTTTGTGGAACCTGAGTGTTCCAATGATTGCTTTTAGCAATTTGTTTGTCGTCTAATCGTGTGTCTTTGCTATTATAGGCAGCTAGGAGCGGTGCTGGTCAGTCTGAGCGTCCGCAATCAGCGGAAAGTAGTGCACCAAGGGACGTGCCTGCTACACCTCCTTCAGCGGAAACCATCAGGATGGTGGCTAAAGCCGTGTTCGCAATGATAAATGCCCAACCTGCAGGGCAAATGCATCGCGCACCTCCTGCGAATGAGCAAGAACCGGTTAGGGCGGCAGAGCCGAGAGTGGTGGAACGCGCGGCAGTTGAGTTAGTAGAGCCGACGAGAACTACGGAGAGGCAGCTAAAGCATGTGATGGGCTTTAATCCTCCGAGGTTTAATGGGGTTGGAACACCAACTCAAGCTGAGGACTGGCTCTCTTCCATAAAGAGGGTGTTGACGGCCACAATGACTGAGGAGTGGCAGAAGACCACCATAGCGACTTTTCTTTTGGAAGGAGAAGCGAGGATGTGGTGGGACGAGTTGGAGTTTCATCTTCTAGTGGGAAGGCAGCTTGCGGATGTGCCGATGGAGGAATTTTCAAGATTGTTCCTAGCCAGATTTGTACCTTCTACTCAGAGGTTGGATATGGAGAATCAATTTCTTGGGTTGACTCAGGGATCCAGAAGCATGGACGAATATCTGCATGAGTTCACACGGTTGGGTCGTTATGCTGGTGTTATGTTTTCAGAAGAAGAGAGGAAGACCAACCGATTCTATGAGTGTCTTCGCGGCGATTTACAGTTACTCCTTGCTGGGCCTAAGGCGCAGGGCTTCCTAGCCTTGGTCAATTCAGCCCGATCGTTGGAAAAGGTTGCGAAGAAGGTTCAAGAGAAGAGGGACCCAGGAGAAAGGAAGACCGAGTTCAAGGTGCCAAGTAACAAGACAGGTTTCCGCAGATGAACAAGAAGCGGAGGACTTCAAACTCAGCCCCTTCGCTGATGCAATCGGGGCAACTACAAGTCGAGTCCCCGGAGCTTGCTACAACTGCGGAGGAAGACGGGGCATTTTGCTCGGGAGTGTTGGAGCGGACGTCCAAAGTCCGAGAGGAGACCTAGAGCGACTTATGAGGAGAAAGGGAAGGCGGTGGAGTCAACCGCATCCCATCATGCTCCAGCCCAGCCTAGAGTCTACAACCTTGGCCTACAGGAGGCCATTAAGCAAGCAGACGTGGTGACATGTATGAGTTAAATTACAGTGGTTTAACTTTATAGTTGTTACCTTCGTATTTGTTAGCTTACGTTTGTTAGTGCTAGGCTTTGTGTTGATCTTTGGGTTTCCGGCGAGAGCCCTTTTTGATACGGGGGCATCACATTCCTTCTTGTCTGAAAAGTTTTTATCGCGCATCGGAGTTCCGTTCTCGATGGCAGAAAACAAGTTGGATGTGTTGTTGCCTAATGGGTGCTCAATGCGTGCGGATAGGATTTGTGTTGTGAAGATTCGGATTGGAGACCGGGAGTTTGATTTGCGGGCGTTGGTTCTACCATTGGTGGAGTTCGACGTAATCTTCGGTATGGATTGGCTCTCGGAGCAGAGTGCATGCATTGATTGCAACCGTAAAGAAGTCAAGTTGGGTCTGGACACTAAACGGGAGACTACTTTTGCGGGCATGAAGGGGTCAGGGAAAGTTCTGATATCGGCCCTTCAGGTGTTCAAGGAAGTTCGGTCTGGGGCAGAACTGTATGTCACTCTAGTGCAGACTGCGACGCCTAAACCTAGTTTGGGTAACATCCCAGTGGTGTCCGAGTATCCTGATGTGTTTTCCAGATGATCTCCCAGGAGCCCCTCCTCAGCGGGAGATAGACTTTACTATAGAGCTGGTACCGGGTGCCAAACCGGTGTCACGCTCCCCTATCGGATAGCCCCAAGAGAAATGGCAGAGTTGAAGGTGCAACTGCAAGAGTTGCTAGAGCAAGGTTATGTGCGTCCAAGTTCGTCGCCTTGGAGCGCACCAGTTCTCTTTGTTAAGAAGAAAGATGGGAGCTTGCGGCTTTGTATCGATTATCGGGAATTGAACAAACTTACGGAGAAGAACAAATATCCAATCCCGAGGATTGACGATCTATTTGATCAGCTGGTTGGATCAACTGTATATTCGAAGTTAGATTTGAAGTCCGGTTACTATCAGTTGAGGATAAGGGAGAGCGACATCCCAAAGACAGCATTTAGTACGCGGTTTGGGCATTACGAGTTCACGGTTATGCCGTTTGGGTTGACGAATGCGCCATCCGTGTTTATGGATCTGATGAATATGACGTTCAGAGAATACTTGGATCAGTTTGTGATAGTATTCATCGATGATATCCTGGTGTATTCGCGGTGCGAGGAGGATCATTACAAGCATCTACGCATGGTGTTGGAGACATTGAGGAAAAGTCAGTTGTATGCAAAGTTCTCCAAGTGTGAGTTCTGGTTATCCTCGATAGCGTTCCTTGGTCATGTTGTCAGTGGAGAAGGAATAGATGTGGATCAGGCGAAGATAGTGGCGATACGGGAGTGGCCTACTTTGACTACGGTGGCAGAGGTCCGGAGTTTTCTGGGGCTTGCTGGCTACTACAGGCGCTTCGTAGAGAACTTTTCGCGGATAACACTACCACTCATGACGTTGACAAGAAAGGATCAGAAGTTTGTGTGGTCTCCGGAGTGCGAATAGGCTTTTGAAGAATTGAAGAGGCGGTTGACCACGGCGCCCATTTTATGTTCGCCAAGTGGAACCGAAGGGTTCGAGATCTATAGTGATGCTTCGGGCAGTGGTTTGGGCTGTGTTCTGCTGCAGCATGGGAGAGTGATAGCTTATGGTTCACGACAATTGAAGGTTCATGAGAGGAATTATCCGGTCCACGACTTAGAGTTAGCGGCCGTGATTTTTGCTCTAAAGCTTTGGAGGCACTATCTGTACGGTGTGAAGGTGGATATTTACACCGATCATAAGAGTTTGAAGTACCTATTGGACCAAAAGGATTTGAACATGAGGCAGAGGAGGTGGATGGAGTTCTTAGGGGACTACACCTTCAAGATACACTATGTGCCTGGGAAGGGAAATGCAGTGGCGGATGTGTTGAGTCGTAAGATTCCCGCACAAGCCAATTGGTTATCCGTACATGATGAGAGATTGGTCCAAGAGTTGGAGGCATTGGAAATATCTTGCGTCGTTAAGCAGTCAAGTGACGAGGCAAAACTGTTTTGGACAGAGGTGCAATGTGACCTAGCGGATAGAGTTCGGAGGGCTTTGGTTCAGGATAGCAGCATGAAGCAAATCTTGGATGAAGCTTTGGATGGGTCAAATTCCCAGTTTGTGGTTGAAGATGGGTTGCTAAGGAAGGACAGTCGTCTATGCGTTCCTAGTGCGGATAATATTCGGGAGGAGTTGATGTATGAGGCTCATCATACCAAGTACTCAATCCACCCGGGAAGCACTAAGATGTATAGAGACATGAAGAAATTATTCTGGTGGCCGGGTTTGAAGAAGGATGTGGCACTTTATGTGGCCAAGTGCCGTACTTGTGCATTAGTGAAGGCGGAATGCCAGAAGCCCGGAGGTTTCTTGAAATCCCTTCCTATCCCAGAATGGAAGTTCGACGATATATCTATGGATTTTGTGCACGGTTTGCCGAAGTCGCAGAAAGGAAATGACGCCATTTGGGTGGTCGTAGATAGATTGACAAAAGTGTCGCACTTTATCCCAATGAGAAAGGAGGATCCAGTGGAAAAGTTAGCCAAACTCTACGTGGATAATATTGTACGATTGCATGGTGTGCCTAGAAGTATTGTTAGTGATCGAGATGGACGCTTCACGTCAAATGACTGGAGGTTGGTGCATGGTCTGTTGGGTACTAAGCTAAAGTTCAGCACAGCATTTCACCCGCAGACAGATGGCCAAACCGAGAGAGTCAACAGGACTATGGAGGACATGCTTCGCATGTGCGTCCTAGATTTCGGGAAGCATTGGGAGGATCACCTGTACATGGTGGAGTTTGCTTACAACAACAGCTTTCAGGCAAGCATTGGAATGGCGCCTTTCGAAGCCTTGTACGGAAGGAAGTGTCGTACGCCGTTGTCTTGGTTGGAGGCAGGCGAATCAAAGTTGTATAAACGTCAAGCGGTGGAAGATGCCACTTCAATGATACGGACAATTCAAGAAAGGCTGAAGATTGCTCAGGATAGACAGTCAAAGTATTACAATGCCAAACATAGAAATGTGGAATTCAACGTTGGCGACATGGTATATTTGAAGATCAAGCCGTTCAAGGGTGTATCGCGGGTTCGACGCTTGAAGAAGCTGAGTCCGAGATACCTTGGACCATTTGAAATCCTGGAGCGTGTTGGCGAGGCGGCATATAGATTAAAGCTGTCGACGGAGTTGAGTGGGCTGCATGATGTATTCCACGTATCGGTGTTGCGTAAGGCAGTGCAAGAGCCTTCGCAGATCGTTGCGGACAATCAGGTACCGGTTGACTATGAGTTAACAACAAGGGTCAAGCCAGTGCGAATTGAAGATGTTGCAGTCAAACGACTCCGCAACAAGGAGGTCCGAATGGTTAAAGTCCATTGGGATAATTGCGGACGTGAGGAGCTTTCTTGGGAGCGAGAGCAAGCTATGTTGGAGGAATACCCCGAGTTATTCCACTCAGGTATCATTTAGCTTTTGTGTACCTTTGCTTAATTTCGGGACGAAATTCCTTAAGTGGGGGAGATTTGTAACGCCCCGAATTTTGTGTGCGAGTCGGTCGCGGAAAAAGAGTTTTTGGTGCCTGTAGGGGTACACGGCCTACGACACGGGCGTGTCCAAGGCCGTGTCTGGCTGGTGATTTTTTTGGTCGTTTTCAACCCGAGAAGGACACGGCCAGGAACACGGCCAGATGACACGGGCGTGTCATCCGACACGGGCGTGTGCCAACCCGTGTCCCTACCCGTGTCCTGATGGGTCGTGTCCGTTGCCGTGGCAGTTATGCGTGACACGCCCACGAACACGGGCGTGTCGAGGAACCCGACACGGGCGTGTCAGGTCAGACACGGGCGTGTCTTGGCCCGTGTGCGTTTCCCAGTTCGACGATCGTGCCTGGATCAAGGCACACAGCCATGGACACAGCCGTGTGCCAAGCCGTGTGCGGCCCAGGTCTGGGGAATTTTGTGCAGATCCGAGCCGTTCATTTTCTTTAATTAGGATCCGATGGCCCAGATTTAATCCTGCTCTGTTAAGGCCGGGAATAGGGAGTTATTCCCTCATTTTCTCTCCAAAGTTCTCCCCTTCCAAAGTGAGAGAGGAGAGGAAGAAGAAGGAGGTTTACGGCCGCCGGCGGAGCATCGGAGCACCGTTTCGAAATCGGAGAGCGGATCCGTGGAGGGAAGGTCATTGCGAAGAGTTCTAACCGCGTAGTTTTTCCATGGCGCCAAAACGGACTACAAGGGTAACGATTCTCAACTTGAGCGCTTGAAGCTCTTTCTTTCTGCATAGGGAATCCCGCTCCCGCGAGTATGCGGTGAGTGCGTGGTGTTCCTTGGGGTTGACGGGAATAGTCCCCCTTGTGTTGAATATAGAGCCCGGAATCGCAAGTACGGGCATAGGAATTATGTGTGAAGCCTACCCGGACGTGTTTTGTCTAGATCGGTGATGTTGCATTTGATGTGGTTTTGCCGGAGAAGACTCCGTGCTTTGGATTTTTTTTCGGGTTTCTACGCGGTAGATTGCAGCAGGGATCCTTGAAGGTTAGCTTCAAGGCGCACCCGGAAAATTGAGCGGAAACGTGTTCTGCTAACTTGGCGGTCTGGGAACCGGCCTTGATCATAACTGGGTTATGAGATTGTTTTGGAAAATTTGGGATCCGAGAGAAGCTTGGCCCGCGCAAAGTTCCTTAAATTGGACATGCGGCGTGAGCAACGGGCAAGTGGAATTGGACCTAGGCTATGTGGTTCGGTGCGAGAGACCCGAAGACGGGGACTGGCCGTTGGCATAGTCGGAGCCTTAGACGGTGGTCAGAAAGGCTAAATGCTCACATGTTGTTGCCATCCTGGGGGTGGTGGTGAATGCACTGATGGGTCAGGGTTCACCATGAATGTGCCCTGAGTGTATGGGGTGTTTGGCCGTGCGAGCCTACACCTGTGGCGAATTATAATTGCGCTATATATATATATTGTTGGGCTAATGTTATGCAGGGAAAGAGCACCGCCGTCCCGAGTAAGGGGCGGGGTCGTTATAATTTGGTCGGCTTTTAGCTGACCGTTGCTTTATTTGTCACTGTGCGGTGGTATGTGCTTGCAGGTGCTGCGGAGCCGAGCGCCAAATAGCGGGCTGGAGCCCATGTTGCTGTGCTGGCCCTAGAAGGCCGTAGAATAGTTTTATTTATATATTTCATGTGTGGCCGGCCTGCGAGCCGATGTATGTAAAACACTATTTATGAAGTGAACATTTGTAAGGCCATAAGGCCATGTACCTGTTTCTGTGTATTTGGGGTTTCATTCCTGTTGTTGTAGCTGTGGACATTCATTTTGATGGATTTATTTTTGGGTTCTTTCAACTTTAAAATCTTCCGCTAGAATGCTCTGTGATTAGGACGAGTAGTCTTAATTGGTTGATTTGATTATTCATTTAGTAACCCTTCCGACTGTCTGTGGTATATGGCGTCGGGTTCCAGCTGGACCTTCTGTTATATGCCATGCGACAGATGGGGGTGTTACACGAATCTTATAACTTGGAAAATTACTTATGTGTCTTCATGTTTCAAGTAGATTCGTTTCTCCACACAATCAATTCTGTCGCGGTGCCAATCCAACCACGCATGCCAAGAATGATGTCGAATTCTAGCATTCCCAAAACTATGGTAAGGGTTTCAAAGGTTCTTCCCCAGATAAGTATCTCCAATTCGCACTTGGTAGTTGCATTCATCTCTGAGCCGTCTGGGAGGCATACTCTCCAAGCAATACCAGTGAAATATTGCACTCCTTCTAGGTCTTTAACAAAGTCCGCCAACACAAACGAGTGTGTGGCAGCGGTATCTAATAGAGTATAGGCCGGTTTCCCACCAACCATCACGGTGCCTAGGTATCAATTATAACGAATCAAAGCTAGACTCCTAGCGTATCCTATGCAATCAAAAGGAAATGCTCATAATACATTAAACAAATTAATACATACCTGCAATCACCACTCGAGGATTCCTTTTCTGCCCCATATCCAGCGCAAACACCTGATCCCTAGCGGGCTTGGGTTTTCTTCCTCGTGGTCCTCGTCCTCGTCCACCCACATGTCCTCGACCTTGTGGAGCTATTAGAGGAAGGGCATGGAGATCATTCCCATCTAGTTGCGGGCAGTGATGTCGAATATGACCCGGCTTGTTGTATTGGAAGCAGACTCGCTCGTGTTGTTGCCTAGGCTATAGGTATTGTGGTTACAATGGAGTTAGAGCTGGCTGCGATGTCGGGCGCTCCATCCTGAAATTCTGACGGAAGCGACCTCCGTCTCTATTGTTTCCTCTTCCCCGGTTTTCCTGCCTTCTTCTATAACTGGGGCTAGCATCCATTACACCCACTGCGGGTCTCTTATTACTCCCCAGATGGTCTGCCTCCAGCCTTTTTGTCATGTCAATGATCTCAGCTAAACTCGAGTCTACTATAAACCAAAGGGCTTACCTCAGGGGATCCCGCAAGCCTTTGTTGAATCGTTTAGCATAACCTCTATCATCTAGCTCGTAGGAGTCAGCAAACCTTGCCATATGCTAAAACACCCTCTGTTATTCTGTTACCGACCTGGATCCCTACTTCAGCTGCAGGAATCTTTCCTCGAGTTCATCTCTGGCGGTCGATGGGATGAAATGTTCCAAAAAGGCTCCAGAGAACTCCGTCCAGCTGATCTCCGTATAAACTCGGCCCTGAAAGGTGGAACCCATCAGGTACTTCCACCATTTCTTGGTGTGTAGTTCCAAGACAAACACTGCTAACGTCACAGTCATGTTGGCTGGGCAACGGATTTCTGCCAACAGCTCCTGCACTGTGTCAAGCCATTGTTTCATACATACGACCGACTCTCCCCGAGATAGGTGGGAGGGGAGAGAGCCTGAAAAGTACTCAACCAGTTTGAGCTTGGAGCCTACTGCTTCACTAGGGCCTGTTGAGACCTAAAAGAATCCTGAATGGCTGTGGGCATTTGTCCCAAATCTGATTGCTGGAAACGAGTGGGTAATGGAGAGGCAGGAGTGCCCCCCACTGGCTCAACATGTACTGGGATTTACACGTAAGGTACAAACCAAAGGACAGGTTGGCTAATCGTAAGGTCGAAGTTGGACATACTTAGTGTGAATAACATATCAGCACACCACTGCTTCCGCTAAGTCAATTTGTCCCCAAACTAACTAATCGAATGGGGGTGGCGCCATTATTCAATGACTTCGTTAGTTCAGGATCGTAGCAAGCTGATACCATTCGTAAGATCCCCCCCCCCCCCACCCTCGGAACATAAAACACGACATGTGGGAAGTCTTATGCCGAGAATAGCCACCTTACGGTAGCACACAGGCTAACCTGTACTACAAGATGTCTATCCTGTTGGCTAATTATTCATTCATGCCAACCTATCATAAAGAGTATATAAAATGGGAGTCAAAATGTACACTAGTATATTGTCCACGAGTACAACAGAAATAAGAAGCAAAGAAGGCTTCTAAAATATCACAGTACATTCCCAAAGGGGCTATAAAAGATTCTTACTACAAAACACTCACATCTGTCACTGATGGCAATGACGGTACCGTCACATTAGGCCCTGTCGCACTGGCATGGTTGTCCTCCTGCGTAATCTGTTGTTGCTCTATCTGCAGGGTTCCCTCCTAAAAAGGAAGTCGTAGCAACCATAAATCATAAAGATTAAGTGGCTATCACAGCCGCTCCCTCGATGACTCCTCGACACAGGGCGGAGAAAAGGACAAGTACTGTATATATATATATATATATATATATATATATATATATATATATATATATATATATATATATATATATATATATATATATGTATAAGAGTAGTCGTATAAACAGGTGGTATAAGAGAGAACAATATCAGAGCATGTCAGTAAAACAACAAGTGAGTAAACAAACTACTCTAGCAGTACGACCATCTACAATAGTATAAAATATAGAACTACAATAAAAAGTAACTCAACTTATATGAATGCTCATATAGACATATAAGTTGAGGATCGGTTCAACAGTAAAGTAACTCATTGTATAAGAGTGTCCATACAAACTTATACGATAAGGATCTTGTGTATGCAATGTAATGTAATGACATGAATGCAATGCAATGACTCACCCATGATCAAGCACATGCAACTGCTTTGTCGACATAGACTTATAGTTCCCACTTTTCAAGCAGGTAGCTAACCTCTCAGGCATCAACCATCGTGGCCAGGCGGTGATAGTGGAGCAGGCTTCTCCACTTATAGGCGGGCATCCACACTACCAATCATAGTCCGATGTATGCCTCAACACCAAGAACATAACAATGGAGCTCACATATGTGCTACGGATTAGAAGGGGTCTCGGGTAGATGTGCACCGAGAGCCCAGCCCAACTAGCCTATCATCGTGGCAGGGAAGGTGCCTCTGTAAATAAATCACCAATGGACCAAGGCCAACCGTCCCCTAGCATGGAGGGTGCCTCGGGAAGTAAGCACCAAGTAAGAAGGCCCAACTACACAAGTCTATCTATCGACGCCCATCGGTGTGACGACTGGCGAGCTCGTAGACCTACCACACTTTCCTTAACCCCAGGATTATGACACCGTGTGTCGACTCACACCGCATGCAATTTCACATCATCATGGCGCGGAAGGTGCCTCTGTGGACAAACCACCGGAGGACCAAGGAAACCATCCATTTATGTCTCTTTTCATCATTACTAATCCAATGTGGTCAAACACCCGCACTTACACCATTTCACAATCTCGTGCCCCAAGGCACTTAAGGGTTCATCATCAACACAGGTGGCGAACCACCTCATACAACATACAATCCATATTGTTCCCCGTAGGGAAACACACCTCATAGTAGTGGACCACCTTAGACTTCCTTATTTGTCAAACCTCATGACATGCATCAACCTCTTCCGGTTTCTTTCAAGGAATCAATCATCCACAACCATTATGCTTTTTCCAGGGTAATTACATCCACAAAAAGATAGTTCTTTTACAAACGTCACTTCTTCTTCCAAACCTGTTCCATTACACAAGTTACAGTCATGCCCAATAATGATTCCCAACAATTTATTTATCACATTCTCATAGGTCGAAATTTGCTCAAACCCCAACAATTAATTCTTGTTTCATTACTCGAACCAAACCCAATACTATACTAACCCTAGAGTAACAAATACAAGGACTTGGCTGTACAGCTAATTCGTTCGGCCATTCTGGAGTCTACAGAACTCGTATGAAGGCGTGAAATAATCTGTTGGAAAGGTATTTCCAAGGACTATAACTTTTGTATTCGGGCTGCAACTCAGCTCAGAACATAACACACTTGAAATCAGCTTCGAAGTCTGTTGTGTTCAGAAAATAGTTTTCTGTACATTTACAGACAGCAAGTTCGATCAGACTATCCCTTCACTACAGACCTCGCATGAAGGTGTATAACCACTTGTTGTAAAGGTATTTTCAAGGGTTATGACTTCCGTGTTTAGCCAAAAAACAAGTTCTCGACGCGCCATGTCCAAAAATGTCCTTGAAGATCACTGCACGCAGGAAAAAAATTTATACGTGCATCTTAAAGCAGAACGAACGTCATCAGTTCGTCTTCTTCCTCCAACCAAAATTACCAAATCACATCCAGAATTCCTCCTCCCTTATTCACCCTCAAAATGCCAACTTTCTTCACAAAACCAAGTCTCTATCTTCACATGGAAGGAAGGAGTGGTTGAAGACATCTTACCTCTAGGACACAAGCACTAGCATGGCCTTCTCCTAGGAAAACTTCTTCTCATGAGTCAAGACTCATTTGAGTCGATATCTATCCTAGGAATAACTAGAGATCTAGCACCAAGGGAGAGGGTAGGAAGCTCACCACATTTCTGACAGTTTCGAGATTTCTGGCCATGGATCTTGTTATCCTTCTTGGCGACATCCTCTCCCTTATTAGTATTGCGCTCCACGTGAGGAAATCAGTTCTGGCAATCTTCTCCTCTTCCGTTGATTTCGGCAGAGGAATTAGGTAATGGCTCAGCGAAGAAGAATAACGAAAGGTGGCTAGGGTTCGGCTTTCTTCCCTTTTATATCGCTTATTATGTTTAACTCACTTGCCACGTGTCGCTGTATTAGTGGACCGCCCATTTATGGCTTTAAATATGTCATAATAAAAAGACGCATCCAATATAACCGTTTGGCACAGTTCCCGAAAATCTGGTTCAGACTGTTTAATGGAATCAAGAAATGGAGGCCGAAATTCTGCTAAGTCCAAATTCGTCGAGTAAGTTGCTCTTACTCGACAAATCGTCGAGTATTATATCCTTACTTGACGAATCGTCATGACTCGTCGAGTCCACTCAAAGCCATACATAGTCCAGCACTTTCCAAGTTCAAATCATCGAGTATGATATTCTTACTCGACGAATCATTGAGTGGCGTTGAGTGCACTCAACGCACTCGACGCCACCATTCTCTGAATAACCCGAGTAAAAATGTTGAGTGATGTCGAGTGCACTCGACGCCTTTCAGCAAATGGCGTCAAGTGTAGTCAATGCACTCGATGCCAATCCTCCCAGAAATGTTTCTAAGTTAAATGGAGTTTAGTCAGTTCGACTAATTCCCAGTTTGACGAATCAACCTTAGATCGACGAATATAGCGTTCGACGAATTTTCCTCAGTCCGACAAATTAGCGTTCGACGAATATAGCGTTCGACGAATTTACCTCAGTTTGATGAATTAGCGTTCGACGAATATAGCGTTCGACGAATTTACCTCAGTTTGACGAATCAGTACTCGACGAATTTAGCGTTCGACAAATTAGCCTCAGTCTATGGCATTGAGTGATGTTGAGTCTACTCAACGCACTCAACGCACCGAGCCAGAAATCTTCCCAAGTAAAATGGCGTTGAGTGCACTCAACGCACTCAACGCCAATCGGTCCATGACATTGAGTGCACTCTACGCACTCAACGCCCCGAGCCATAAATCTGCCAAAGTATATTGGCCTTGAGTGCACTCAACGCCAATTAGTCCATGGCGTTGAGTGCACTCAACGCACTCAACGCCCCGAGCCCAAATAATTTCTAAGTAAATTACTGATCTAATCATCGAGTCCGGTCTACTCACTCGATGCTTCCCGAACCTGAGCCAATTCTCTTGGCTTAAAATGCGTGCGCAGGGCCTATTACGAAATGGGATGTTACAGCCTTGACAAATAGGAAGTTGGCAAGGTGGGAGTAGAGTGGATGTACCCAAAAATTAGGGAACCGCTATAAATCTTTGTGTACTATGTCGTGTTGGTTTTCTTTGTGCAGGTTGCTCATCTTGAAAGCAGAAATTAACCAACCACTAAAGAAACAAACTAAAAGAAAATAAAAGATAGTCGCTAAGGACTAAGAAACTTATTCACCCCCCTCTAGGTGATTTAGCTATCCTTGTAATAAAGACTTTCACATACAACTGATCAAACAAATCATCTATCCATGACAAGGGATGCTTGTTCTTGATGGTTATCTTATTCTACTCCCTATAATCCATGCACAACCTCATAGAACCATCCTTCCTTTTCAAAAACAAGACGGGAGCAGCCCATGGCAAAGAACTTGGCCTAATAAATCCATACTACAACAGTTCATCTAGCTGGGTACGCCCCTCTTCCAACTCATACAGGGGCATATGGTATGGTGCCTTAGCAATAGGGCGAGTACCCGTCTCAAGATCAATGACAAATTCTACATCTCTCGGGCGGAAGACCAGTAAGACTATCTGGGAAAACATCAGGGAACTCTCGCATCACAGAGATATCCTTGATGCATGGCAAACTACTAACCATTTCCAAAATAGAAACAAGGTAATCAAAACTACCGGAATCTAAGAGTTTATGAGAACATACTGCCGAAATAATCGTGGAATCCTAGAGTGGAAAACCATACACACTCATGGGGTGGACATTTTTTGTCGTGAAGTCCAAATGCTTTACCTTGCATTGGATAACGACATCATATCTGGAAAACCAATCCATGCCCAAAGTCACATCGATGTCCTCCAGGTCTAGCACCTTCAGATCGGAAAAAGCTAGGAAGTCACCTAAATGAATAGGACAACTCTGCATTCCCTGGTCTGACACCACCGAGTCACCAGAAGGAAACTTAACGAGAAACAAATTGCCAACTTGATCGAGAGTCAAACGATGACGTTCTATGAAAGTCCTAGCCAAGAATGAGTGGGTAGGACCAGAATCGAAAAACATGCACACCCAATAGTTGTTTACCTTAAACTCCCCTATAAAATCGTATACGCAACTAGCTAAATCAACATCGAAGCCATAATTGAATGCTAAGAACTAGTTTAGCATCTAACATGAGATCACTTGGGTGGAAGTCTGCGCTTCTTCCATGGTCACCACGTTCAACTTACCCTTCCGTTTATCCAGATGCTGCGGCAGGGGCAATAAGGCTTGAAGTGGAACTAACTGTAGCTGGGGCTAAGACAGCGTGCAACTAGACATCAAATTCCCTTTCTACCCAAACTGGAAGCAGAACTTTTCCATTGACAAATAATGGGCAATACCATTCCCCTTATGCTTATATGAGGCACAGACCAGGTCTCCTTTGGGTGTGCTCTTAATTACAAGCACTTGATGCTGCTTCTGCGCTCCCAACCTCTTGAAACACTTCTCGAAGAGATGTCCTGGCCAGCCACAGAAACTATGCGCTTCTTTTCTTCCTTTCTTCGAAGCAGGGCAAGATGCCCGAGAGCTTCTACTGTCATCAGATTTTCCATTATCCTTCCTCTCCTGCAGCCCATGGATCTTTGCATTGTTGATAGGCTCAACATTCAGATCAGCCTCTACTATTTCAGCATAAGTCTCTGATTTGTGCGCGCTAGCCAACAGCTGGATGTCGATACGAAGTCCTCCCAGGAATCGCTTCACCCTACCTGACTTAAAGGATACAAAATCTAGAGCAAACCTACTCAGCTTACTGAATTCTAACTCATAATCACTAACTGTGAGCTATCTCTGCTTTAGGTGCAAAAAGTTGTTCATCAGTCGGTCTTGCTCGAATGATGACATAAACCTCTTGAGCAACATTACTTTGTAAGATTCCTATGAACACCCCTCTGAGAGGCTCTCTTTCTCTTAGATTCACCAGCTCATTGTAAGTCCCTTTAGCTGGTAAGTAATGACGATCACCTTCTGACCCGCAGAGATCCCCGAATATGAAAACATCACTTTGATAGCGATGATCCAATCCTATAAAGCCATCAAATCGGCTCTCTCGTCATAAATATGAGGTCCCAATTGCTAGAAATGAGAAATGAAATTCATCTTCAGTGGTAAGAGAACTGGAGGTACCAGAGGAGTAGGAAGAATATGTACAGACTATCCCAATGTAGGGTTCTGCACCACAGGGTGCTGCCCTAAGGCGCTAGTCAACAACGCCTAAATCTGCGATTGCATTGCAGCCATTTGACTTGACAGAGCCTCATTGCTCTACCACAGCCCTTCAATCACGACCTCACTTTGCGCACCCAATGACTCATACTCTGACTAGGGAGTCAACGTTGTCACAATACACTTTGGCAGAATTCCTAATAATACAAACGAACGACTCATCAAAACCTAGCTTAAAGCTAAAACTACTCAACTTAGTTCAGACCAAAGATGTATAGATACTTGCTCTTGCTTCTACCTTGCTCTGGGATTCTTATAAGTGACACTATGCTTTAACTTAGGATGATACACCATCATCCTATTGACTCATGTGCATATAATATGAGAGCATGAATTCTTAGTTCTTTATTTTAAAACCATGTGTATACACATGTCATCATGTAGATCTTAACTTGACATGTGTGCTCATGCTATATTATGTTATGCATGCAGTTCTATGCATTCTAATAAAGGCCTTAATGCATGTTATGAGTGGCGTACACATGAAATATTATGCATCTCATACTACATAATATCACATGTAATGAAAAATAAAATCTAATGGGCATCTATGTTATGATTGTTATGCGTCCCATACTACATAACAGTCACATGTTGCTTCATATGAGAATCCATATACAAACACATATTATGCATCTCATACTATATAATATGCCCTGTATACTTCTTGTCATGCTTATGAGTGTAGTGTTCATGCTTCAGCCAAGACTTACTGATGACACATCGATGTGTGTATGTAATGAGACCAGACAAGTAAAAATTTTACCAAAGATAGCCATTCGACAAACTTGTCAAACAAACCTCCCTCTGATACTAACTGTCATAACCCATATTTTCTCAGCATTAAGTAATATGCATCAGAGTGAGAGAAAATACACGTCGTGATGTTGTTGGGTACATTGGTCAAATGTACCTGATTTGAAGAAGCCTCACCTAACTCAATGATATGCATCATAGTGTATTTGATGTTTGTTTGAGTTACTTGTGCAGGTTAGGAATACACTGGACTGAAGCTAAAAATTCTAAGTCCATGTGTCGACACCCAGAGGGAAAGTGTCGACACTTGAGAAAGCTTGTGTCGACACCCAGACAAACAGTGTCGACACTTGGAGTCATTGTGTCGACACCTGGGAAGAAGAGTCGACACCAGTCAGAAAGTGTCGACACTTGGAGCTGTGTCGACACTCAGTGTAGAAGAATGCAGAAAAGCTGTGTCGACACTTAGCAGAAGTGTCGACACCTAGAAGAGCTGAGTCGACACTTGAAGTAAGTGTCGACACTCAGCAAAAGTCTGCAGAATCTAAGTACAAGTGTCGACACTCAGCACAATGTGTCGACACTTAGCTAAAGACTCAGTATTTGAAGTAAGTGTCGACACTCAGCACAATGTGTCGACACACAACCAGAGGAGTCAACACTTGAAGAAAGTGTCGACACTCAGCACAATGTGTCGACACTTAGTTGAAGACTCTACACTTGAAGAAAGTGTCGACACAAGGAGCTGTGTCGACACTTAGCAAAGAACAGAAAAGTTACAAAATATTCTAAGTACAAGTGTCGACACTAAAGGAATGTGTCGACACTCAGCTGAAGAAACAAGATTGAAGACTTGTGTCGACACCAAGAAGCAGTGTCGACACTTGACAGTTTCTACACATGAAGATGTGTCGACACAAAGGAGATGTGTCGACACTTAGAAGAATACAGTTGCAGAATGAAGTACAAGTACTTGTGTCGACACTCAATTTCAGTGTCGACACATGCAGAAGAAACTGTGTCGAGACATACAAGGAATTGTGTCGACACCTTGTAGACTTGTGTCGACACTTACACAACATGTGTCGACACTTGGTCTATAAGTGTCGACACTTAAGAACAGAAAGTCTCGACACTATCTGACAGTTAGAGGAATTTCAAGAAGTGACTGGTTGACAAGACAGCTGCCGATCCAGCCGGTCTACATCAACTGTCAGTGATATCAGAAGTCTGTTATGAACCGGACCAGCCGGTTACCATGAAGGAAGCCTATAAATAGGCATCCATAGTTTACAGAAACTGTTGTTAAAAAAAAGGATTGTTGAGATAATATAGAAGTGGTTGAAAAAGTTTTTACAGAGAGAGTTCAGATCTTTGTAAAAGTGGTATATTGAGTATCAACACAAGAAGATCTTGTTGTGCATCAGCAGATCTAAGAAGTTGGAGAGAGAGAGCTCCAACCAAGTATTCAGTCTTTGGAACTAAGGCTGAGAAGAAGAATTCAGAGTCATCTGAATTTCAAGAAGCAGAGGTCAAGGAACAACTGCAGAAGATTCAGACTAATTCAGTTCTAATCAAGAAGCTTTGAAGGAAGCTAAGTCAGTTTGGATCTAACTGAGTTCTTCCAAGAACTCTTCAAGAATCTCTCAACTCCTCTCCTATTTTCTGAGTTGTAGAGTTAACTATTGTACTTTCTATTTTAACTTGTAGGATCCATTGGATCTGAGAGAATTGTAAGCCTATTTTATAAAGGCTGAGGGTAGGGCTTGGTTGCCTGAGTGTAGGAGTTGAAGAACTCTGAGTGTAGGCCTTAATTGGCTGAGTGTAGGCCTGGGTGGCTGAGTGTAGGCCTTTTGGCTGAGTGTAAGGCTTTGGGCCTGAGGTAGGAACCTAGTTTGGTTCTGAGTTAGTGGAGAAGTTTGGCCGAATCTAGTACACTGCTAGATAGGCGAAGGGGGAAAGTGGATGTACCCAAAGATTGGGGAACCACTATAAATTAGTGTGTCTGCTGTGGTGTGCTGTGCTGTGCTGTGGATTAATTGTTTGATTTCTGTAATTGCTGTTAGCTGTAGTAATCTGTGAAATAATTGTTGTGCTGCCAACAAAGTTTAAAAAAAAAGGTTTAGGTCACCTATTCACCCCCCCCCCCTCTAGGTGTTTAGGTACCATATCTTTCAAGTGGTATCAGAGCCAGGTTCCTCAAAAAGGACTAACTGTCTGAGGAGATCCAGTTTGGCAGATTCAGTATAAGTCAGGAAACAGTTTCAAGAAAATCAAGAAACATGGGGTCTTCAGAGAATCACAAGGAATTGGGTTCAATGAAACTGCCCATTTGCAGAAAGGAGATTTTTGGAATCTGGAAAGAAAGGGTAAGGCTGTTCATGGAGGCCTCTGACCCTAGGATCTACATCACAGTCAAGGAAGGGCCTTATGTGCCCATGAAGATTTCAGTCTTGGATGCTACACAGAGAACTCCAAAGGATTTTTCTGAGATGACCAAGGATGAGATTGTCCTAGCTACAATGGACAAAAGGGCACAGAACATCATAGTTAGTGCAATTGATGATGCCACCTTCCAGAACCTTATTCACTGTAAAACAGCAAAAGAAATGTGGGATACCCTCATTGTCTACATGGAAGGTTCTGAAGAAGTAAGACAAGATAGGAAATCCTTGCTTAATCAAGAATATGAGAGCTTTAGGCAAGGAAGAGGAGATAGCATCACTGAATGCTACAAAAAGTTCTACAGAATTGTTAATGAACTCATGTCCTATGGAAGGGAGTTCACAAACTATGAATTGAATGATAAGTTCTTGAGGTCCCTAACCAAAGATTGGGACACTAAGATCTGTGCCATCAGAGAAATGGCAAAGTTGGGAGAAATTCCTCCTCCCACACTGTTTGGCAAGTTGTTATCTTATGAGATGCAATTGTCAGTAAGAAAAGAGGAGGAAAAGTCAACAAGGACTGAACACAGGGAAAGGACTGTTGCCTTTAAGTCAGAAGTACCTAGAAAGAACAGGACTAAGTCATCAACTCCTCCTCCAGAGGTAGTTGAATCAGATTCTGATGAGTCTGTTAGCACTAAATCTACAAGCAGTGAAAGTGATGAAGACTTTGCTGCATTTACCAGACATTTTCAGAAATTCCTGAAGAAGAAACAGTGGAAGTCCAGACCTTCTTTTTCCAAAGGGAAAGAAGTTCAGTATCAGGAGAAGAAGCCTTCAAAGAAGGACAAGCAAAGGACAAAGACTAGCAAGGCAACTGGGTCTAAGATTGTGTGTTACTGCTGCAATAGACAGGGTCATGTAATTGCAGATTGTCCTGAAAGAAGGAAAGAATCCAGTGACAAAAAGAAGACTCACTTCAAAGGAAAGAAGGAGAAGTCCTTTGTTGCAAAGAATGAGAAGACTCTTTCAGATATTTCTTCTTCAGACACTGAGACAGATGCTGAAGCCTATATAGGGCTATTTGCTGAAGAAGAAGAAGAGTTTATGCAGATCATGGAATCAATCTATGAACAAGAAGAGGTTCAGTGCCAAGGACTGATGGCATTGACTGAAAGTACCAAAATCCTGGAGCAGCCAGGACCTAGTCAGGTACAAAGTCTAACTTAAGTTCAGATTCCAGTTCTAGTTCAGAGTCAGAATCATCTTCATCAAGTGATGGAAGTGATTCTGAATCTGAGGGAGATATTCATCAGCTCTTAGATGAATACCAAGTACTGTTGCAAGCCTATAAGAAAAGCAAGATCCTAGCCAAAAGTCAGGCAAAGGAGATTGCTGATCTCAAGGCAGCTGCAACAGATTTTGAGAAGGAGTATGATCAAAAACTGAATGAAGTAGCCAGGCTGAAACACATTACTGTGATTCAGATGGGTACTATTACATTTAAAAATGATCAAATTAAGTTGCTGGAGATCAATCTCCAGAAGGAAAAAGAGCTAGTTGCTAGGTTTTCAAAACCTAAATCAGTGCTACCCTTGATTGATGAATTTGTTCATCATAAAGGAAAGGCTGGATTGGGTTTTGTTAAGCCTGTGAGGACTGTTCAGGATCAGTCCAAGTCCAAGGGCAAAGCCCCAACATTCAACAAGGCTGCTGTGGTCAAGACAGCAAAGGTTGTACCTAAGCAAAGGTACAACAAGTTTGAATGCTGGTGTTGTGGCAAGGTTGGCCACTTTGCCTTGGATTGTTGGCACAATGCCAGTGCCAAGTTGAGTAGCAAGTTACCTGTTGGAAAGCCAGCAGGTAGCTATGTCAAATTGCAAACTAACAATCACCAAGGACCCAAGTTTACTTTGGGTTCTAAGGTTCATTAATTTGTTTTGCAGGTGAATCCAAGTGGCCATACCCCTACATGGTACTTGGATAGTGGTTGTTCCAGACACATGACTGGAACTAGGGGACTACTGAAGGACTACATCCCAATCAAAAATGGTCCAAAGGTGACCTTTGGTGGTTCTGAAAAAGGAATCATCAAAGGGTTTGGTAACATTTCTTCTAACCTTGTTACCATTACTCAAGTGGCTTATGTTAAAGGTTTGAAACACAACCTCATTAGTATAAGTCAATTAAGTGATGTAGGGTATGACATCTCATTTGTTAAAAATGGTTGTCATATCAAGAGGTCAAGTGATCAAGAGATCATTTTGACTGGATATAGAAAGAGAAATGTCTACTGCTTAGACATTATGGTTGAGAACAATAGTTCTCCAGTTTGTCTTGTAGCTGATGAGACAGTCTCTCAATGTGTCAAATGGCACAAGAGGCTTGCTCATCTTAATTACAAGACTATTGGCAAACTCTTTAGTAAAGAGTTAGTGAGGAATGGTCCTCAAGTTAAGTGTGTCAAAGATGGCATTTGCTCAGCTTGTCAAAAGGGCAAGCAGACTAAATCCACCTTTAGAAGCTTAGACAACAAAGATGCTGTGAGGTGTTTATACCTCTTGCATATGGATCTATTTGGTCCAATGCCAGTTCACAGCTTAGGTAGGAAGGTCTACACCTTTGTAGTTGTTGATGACTACTCAAGGTTTTCCTGGGTGTTCTTCTTAAAGCAGAAATCTGAAACACCTAGTGTCTTCTATAGTTTTGTTAAGCAAATTCAGAATGAATTGAACTGTACAGTGGTCAAAATTAGAAGTGACCATGGTACAGAGTTTCAGTCTGAAAGCATGACAAAGCTGTGTGAAGACTATGGGATATTTCAAGAATTCTCTTCACCTAGAACACCTCAGCAAAATGGCATTGCTGAAAGGAAAAATAGGACCTTGATAGAGGCTGGTAGAACCCTATTAAGTGATTCATCACTGCCAGAATATTTCTGGGCTGAAGCAGTTAACACTGCATGCCATGTGATAAATAGGGCTACCATCACTAAAAGGTTAAACAAGACCCCCTATGAAGTAGTGAAAGGCAGGAAACCAAATCTGTCCTATTTTAGGATCTTTGGTTGTAAATGCTTCATACTTAACAATGGGAAGTCTTACTTAACTAAGTTTGCTGCCAAGTCCCAAGAGGGAGTGTTTGTTGGGTACAGCAATAATAGTAAGGCTTATAGAGTCTACAACTTGACCACACAAGTTGTAGAGGAGTCTGTGCATGTAGTTTTTGATGAAACACAACTAATTAACAATGAGTTGTCTAGTAGTGTGTGCAGCCCTACAGGTCTTACTAAGAAGATGGACAAGCTAACCATAGAAGATGTACCTGCTGCAAGACAGCAAGTAGAAGAAGATGGCTTATGTCCAGGGGGAGAACTACATGTGCAAGGAGCTGTTGAAGTACAAGGAACTCAGCTTGATGAAGATGCTGAAGAAGTTCAACCAGAAGTAAGGATGCCTCCAGCCAACAGGCATCTAAGAGATCATCCAGTAGAGCTGATCATTGGAGATCCAAGACAAGGTGTTCAGACAAGGAGCAGAAATCAGAATGCTGTAGTATATTCAAGTTTTCTGTCTCAAATAGAACCAAAGAAATTTGAAGAAGCTATACAAGATCCACAGTGGACTGAAGCAATGCAAGGAGGAGCTTAATCAGTTCAAAAGATGCAAGGTTGTGGGATCTGGTTCCTAAGCCTAAAGATCACAATGTGATAGGAACAAAGTGGATCTACAGAAACAAGTTAGATGAACAAGGTGTCATCATTAAGAATAAGGCAAGACTGGTTGCAAAAGGATATAGGCAAGAAGAAGGTATTGATTTTGATCAAACCTTTGCTCCAGTAGCCAGACTGGAAGCCATAAGGATGTTCTTGGCCTATGCAACCTACCAAGGATTCAAAGTATACCAAATGGATGTGAAGTCAGCATTCCTTAATGGTAATTTAAAAGAAGAAGTATATGTGGAGCAGCCTTCAGGTTTTGTTGATCCTACTCTTCCACATTATGTCTATAGACTTAGGAAAGCATTGTATGGGTTAAAGCAAGCTCCTAGAGCTTGGTATGAAACCCTATCTAGTTTCCTCATTGAGAACAAGTTCACAAGGGGGAAAATAGATAAGACTCTATTCCTTAGGGAATCTAGAGGCAAAGTAATACTTGTCCAAATATATGTAGATGACATTATATTTGGGTCTACTGAAAGTAGCCTTTGCAAAAAGTTTGCAAAGCTTATGCAAAGTCAATTTGAGATGAGTAGTATGGGAGAGCTGAAGTTTTTCTTGGGTCTCCAAGTTAAACAGACTGAAAGTGGCTTGTCCATATGTCAGTCAAAGTTCACCCTAGAACTCATAAGGAAATATGGTATGGATTCATCCAGTACCATGAAGACTCCTATGGGGTCAAGTATGTCTCTAAGCAAGGATGATGCAGGGAAACCTGTAGATGAAACCTTGTATAGAGGGATAGTTGGCTCCCTACTATACTTGACTGCAAGTAGGCCTGACATTATGTATGCTACATGTGTTTGTGCCAGGTATCAAGCCTGCCCCAAAGAATCTCACTTGACTGCAGTCAAGAGAATCTTGAGATATCTAAAGGGCACACCCTATCTAGGCCTCTGGTACCCTAGGAATGGAGATTTTGATCTAACAGGCTATTCAGATGCAGACTTTGCAGGATGCAAAGAAGATAGAAAGAGCACAACTGGATCCTGTCAATTCCTAGGTGGAAGACTCATTTCATGGAGTAGTAAGAAGCAAACCAGTGTGGCCATCTCCACAGCTGAGTCAGAATATGTAGCTGCAGGAAGTTGCTGTGCTCAACTTCTGTGGATTCAACATCAGCTAGAAGACTATGGATGTCAGGTAAGTAGAACTCCACTTTATTGTGATTCTACTAGTGCTATTTCAATAGCTAATAACCCTGTATCACATAGTAGAACTAAACATATTGAGATTAAATATCACTTTCTTAGGGAGCATGTAGAAAGAAATGATATTGCACTTGAATATGTTAGAACTGATAATCAGATAGCTGATATGTTCACTAAGCCCTTAGATGAAGCTAAGTTTAATAGGTTCAAAATTGAACTAGGTATGATAAACTTAGACTAAGTATACAGAACAAAAATTGGCTAAGTAAAAAGGTGTCGACACATAGACAAGTCTATGTCGACACAGAATAGTAAGTGTCGACACTTCAGGAAAATGGTGTCGACACATCTAGGAAGTTAGTGTCGACACTTCAGAATGTTAGTGTCGACACATGTCGAGTAGGTGTCGACACATCCAATGTAGTGTCGACACTTAAGTTTTACTCAGAATTTTTCTAAGTAAAGTCTCGACTACATGTCGAGTAGTGTGGTGTCGACACTTAACCAAGTGTCGACACATAAAATCTGTTGACTAAATTTGTGTCGACACATGAGTGTCGAGACATTATAAGTCAGTGTCGACACTTATTGACAGTGTCGACACATCTTTAGCTCGCTATCCCGCCTGTTCGTCTTCAAACTCAAAGGTATAAATAGGGTTCTGTTTGTGTTTGTCGACACGCTTTCAGAGTTTCGAGACTAAACTCCTGTGTCGACATTTCTCTTCTCTAAAGACTAATTCTCAAAACCCTAATGGCTCCCAAGCTGGAAGAGAACGTAAACGAAGGCTATGAGCTCGTGCGAGGCGCATTCGACGACGGAGATCGTGAAATCAAATCAGTGATAACCCTAGTCAGCAATTCAGGATTGGAGTTCTTGGTTTCAGAACCAACCAAGATATGGAAGAAAGAAGTGCTTGAATTTCTTACTGGAGCGTCTGTAGATGACTCAGGCTACAGAATTAAGTCAAGGGTGCATGGCACCAAGGTCAAAGTATCACCCAAAAGTCTGAGAAAGGTACTTCAGCTACCTAAAGTTCAAGAAGAAGAGGAAGTCACAACATCTAAGACCAAAGAAGCTTTGGTCTGGTGTGGTCTTGATCCTAAGATGAAAATAGGATCAGTTTTCAACAGGAAGGGGATGAATAATCAAGGCAAATTCCTGTCTGAAGTTGTAGGCAAGGTTATTCTAAGCAAACCAGGAGGGCATGACAGGGTGTCAGCCTCTATGTTCAGTATCATGACCAGAATCATCTTCAACCTTAAGACAGACTGGTCTATGATTGTATTTGATAAAGTGAAGGAAAGTCTGAAGAAGCCCAATCTGGGCAGGATACTAAGTCTCTACCTGGCTGGATCAATTCCAGAGGTAATGAGCTCTGCTGCAGGAACAAAAATCAATCACATGAGGAGAATGGACTGAAGGATATTCTCTCGATGGGAAAGGGTGCTGTCAAAGGAATTGACCACCCCTGAGAAACAAGCTTCTAAGAAAGACTCTCCTCCCAGGAAGAAGAGGAAGACTGCTGCTGTGCCTCAAGAGTCCTCCAGCAGCTCAGGCAGTGAAGAACATGTGGTCTTCACTCCTGATAGTCCAATGGATAAGCCAGCTGACATTCAGGGGGAGCTTCCAGGTGTAGCAGAACCATCTACACTGGAGAGTGAGCAAGCCACCCTCCTCATTCAAGAGGTACTTGTTGACCTTAATACTTTGAATTTTTCTATAATAAATTCTGATTTGTCTGATGACCATCAGCAAAATCAGCCAGCAACTCAAGAACCAGATGTTGTTCTCCAAGACACATCTGTTGTGATACCTGATAAAGTGGTTGAAGAACCAAGTACATCTCCTGCACAGTCACCCCAGAATATACAATGGAAGATCTATTTCTGAATTTAGATCAAGATGATTTTGATATGGAAAAGAATGCTGCTGATGCAGTGAAGGATGCTGCTGCTGAGGGGGAGAATTTGGATATTCAAGAAGAGCCTATAAGGCTAGATACTGAGAAGGCACAAGATGTGCACACTGAAAAACCATCCAGCCCTAAGGATAGGGTGGATATAGCCAGTACATCAGAATCTGAAGATGATGAAGCTGAGCAAGCTAAGAAAAAGCAGTTCTTTGTTTTCAAAAGAAGGAGCCAGAGCTACAAGAAGGCTCTCCAAACTGTTGCTCAACACTCACTGGTTCAACAAGCTCCATCAACTGATTACAGTGCTCTACTTGCTTGTCATGCAAATCAAGATGGATGAACAAAGGAAGGCTTTAGAAACTTATGTTGATGAAGGGCACAAGGCACTACAATCTGATCTGGGACAGGAAATCAAGTCAATAAGGTTTGAAATGAACCTTAATAAAAAGGAGATGACTGATTGTTTTACAAAGGGTGCTCATGCAGTGGTCTATCTGGCTAAACATCAAGAAACCATAAAAGAGAAGGTAGACGATATTGCACTAAAGCAAGGATATGTGTTGGAAAATCAATTGAGGATGAATGATAATTTGACTGCATCTCACAATGCAATAGTCACTGAAATCAAGAATAAGTCTACTGAACCATCAACCTCCTCTGCTGCTGCCAAAGCTGATTTTGATAAACTCTTTCAAGCTGAACTAACTGCTGTCAAGACTGCCATCAAGGATTCCCAGAAGGTCATTTCTGAACAGCTTACCAAGCTTAGACCTTTCTTTAAAGAGGGCATACGATATTTGGACAGCCAAATCAGGTTCCAGAAAGATGATGTGAGAGATCATGTGGAACAAGAAGTCATAAAGGGGGAGAGGGTGTTAGTCAAAGCCAGTTCTGACCATGCAAAATGGATATCCAATTCCATCAGGGCTACACTGGGCTATCCTCCCCTGTGTGATGATGACAATGTAGCTGAATCTGGTATTCAAGGAACATATCTTGGAGGTGAGCAACAGGCAGTGGCTGATGTAATCTATCCACCTCCAGATTTTGAAATGGTTCATGCTGATGTAAGCACAATGTATAGTCCAACTGCTGGCAAGCCCAATGTTATTCTGGAAAGAGGTTGTTCAACCTATCACAGCTGCTATGCAAGAGGCTTTGGACAAAGAAGAAGAGACTAGGCTATCAAAGAAGAAGTTCAGGGAACTTGCTGAACAAAAACCAGATTTTGAACAGTGGAGCCCTACTTCTAGGAACATCATTCTCACAGCCTGGAAAGCAGCCAAGGACAATGCCCATGAGAGGAACAAGTGGTTCTCAGAGGCTGAATGGAGGAAACATGAAAGTAGGCAGGAAGCCATTGTCCAACATAGAAGGAAGGCTAAGTTAGGAAAGCTACCTCCTACAGCTGTGGAGCCTAGCAAGTACTTTCCTAAGCCCTATCATTATTTTGAAAGGCAAAAGATCAAGGCTGAAGAACAGAAGAAGAAGGACTCCAAAGGGAAGAAGACTGCTGAAGCTGAGCCTGCTGCTGCTGCTACTGTGAAAGCCAAAGTGCAAGCTGGAAAAGGCATAGTCATTAAAGAACCAGAGCAGAATTAGATTAAGATTAAACTGAAGAATGTTGTAATCTGTTACATCAAACATTTTGTGTAAATCATTGAAAATGTATTAAATGTATGAACAATTTTTGTTAAACAAATTTCATGATTGTTCTGATAAATGTGTCTAATTCTTGTTTGTTCTGTAATGCTGAATGAGTATACATGTGTGCTTTATTACATGTTTAAGTTTAACTCTGTTGTCATATATTTGTTTTACTTCATTTTATAATTTTTAATTATGAGTGATGTATATCATTGACTAAGGGTTATGACTTCTCCAAATAGGGGGAGATTGTTGGGTACATTGGTCAAATGTACCTGATTTGAAGAAGCCTCACCTAACTCAATGATATGCATCATAGTGTATTTGATGTTTGTTTGAGTTACTTGTGCAAGTTAGGAATACACTGGACTGAAGCTAAAAATTCTAAGTCCATGTGTCGACACCTAGAGGGAAAGTGTCGACACTTGAGAAAGCTTGTGTCGACACCCAGACAAACAGTGTCGACACTTGGAGTCATTGTGTCGACACCTGGGAAGAAGAGTCGACACCAGTCAGAAAGTGTCGACACTTGGAGCTGTGTCGACACTCAGTGTAGAAGAATGCAGAAAAGCTGTGTCGACACTTAGCAGAAGTGTCGACACCTAGAAGAGCTGAGTCGACACTTGAAGTAAGTGTCGACACTCAGCAAAAGTCTGCAGAATCTAAGTACAAGTGTCGACACCCAGCACAATGTGTCGACACTTAGCTAAAGACTCAGTATTTGAAGTAAGTGTCGACACTCAGCACAATGTGTCGACACACAACCAGAGGAGTCAACACTTGAAGAAAGTGTCGACACTCAGCACAATGTGTCGACACTTAGTTGAAGACTCTACACTTGAAGAAAGTGTCGACACAAGGAGCTGTGTCGACACTTAGCAAAGAACAGAAAAGTTACAAAATATTCTAAGTACAAGTGTCGACACTAAAGGAATGTGTCGACACTCAGCTGAAGAAACAAGATTGAAGACTTGTGTCGACACCAAGAAGCAATGTCGACACTTGACAGTTTCTACACATGAAGATGTGTCGACACAAAGGAGATGTGTCGACACTTAGAAGAATACAGTTGCAGAATGAAGTACAAGTACTTGTGTCGACACTCAATTTCAGTGTCTACACATGCAGAAGAAACTGTGTCGAGACATACAAGGAATTGTGTCGACACCTGGTAGACTTGTGTCGACACTTACACAACATGTGTCGACACTTGGTCTATAAGTGTCGACACTTAAGAACAGAAAGTCTCGACACTATCTGACAGTTAGAGGAATTTCAAGAAGTGACTGGTTGACAAGACAGCTGCCGATCCAGCCGGTCTACATCAACTGTTAGTGATATCAGAAGTCTGTTATGAACCAGACCAGCCGGTTACCATAAAGGAAGCCTATAAATAGGCATCCATAGTTTACAGAAACTGTTGTTAAAAAAAAAGGATTGTTGAGATAATATAGAAGTGGTTGAAAAAGTTTTTACAGAGAGAGTTCAGATATTTGTAAAAGTGGTATATTGAGTATCAACACAAGAAGATCTTGCTGTGCATCAGCAGATCTAAGAAGTTGGAGAGAGAGAGCTCCAACCAAGTATTCAGTCTTTGGAACTAGGCTGAGAAAAAGAATTCAGAGTCATCTGGATTTCAAGAAGCAGAGGTCAAGGAACAACTGCAGAAGATTCAGACTAATTCAGTTCTAATCAAGAAGCTTTGAAGGAGGCTAAGTCAGTTTGGATCTAACTGAGTTCTTCAAGAACTCTTCAAGAATCTCTCAACTCCTCTCCTATTTTCTGAGTTGTAGAGTTAACTATTGTACTTTCTATTTTAACTTGTAGGATCCATTGGATCTGAGAGAATTGTAAGCCTATTTTATAAAGGCTGAGGGTAGGGCTTGGTTGCCTGAGTGTAGGAGTTGGAGAACTCTGAGTGTAGGCCTTAATTGGCTGAGTGTAGGCCTGGATGGCTGAGTGTAGGCCTTTTGGCTGAGTGTAAGGCTTTGGGCCTGAGGTAGGAACCTAGTTTGGTTCTGAGTTAGTGGAGAAGTTTGGCCGAATCTAGTACACTGCTAGATAGGCGAAGGGGGAAAGTGGATCTACCCAAAGATTGGGGAACCACTATAAATTAGTGTGTCTGCTGTGGTGTGCTGTGCTGTGCTGTGGATTAATTGTTTGATTTCTGTAATTGCTGTTAGCTGTAGTAATCTGTGAAATAATTGTTGTGCTGCCAACAAAGTTAAAAAAAAAGGTTTAGGTCACCTATTCACCCCCCCCCCCCTCTAGGTGTTTAGGTACCATATCTTTCAGATGTCATGTCGTGCAAGGGACAATTGCAGACGCTTAGGCAAGGACCTACTCCTAATACCTTTCGTGAAATTCTTAAATTTGTTGTGGTGAAAATATAGTTTGAGTTTAAGTTTTGATGGTCGTGTCTCTCAGCTCAGTGAATCAACTAGTACACGGGTAAAAATATACATATACGCAGTAAAAAATACCTTTTTTGTTCATTTATTATCATATATGAGCATGAAAATCCAAAAGAACAATTCATGTTATGTACACCTCTGGTTTTAATATAAGTACCAAAAGAGCTTTTACGTTCGTTAAAGTAGAGTGACATTTGTTTTAAAGAGAAGCTATGAGAATGAGCTAAGGATATTGATCTTTTTATACTTTGAAAATAACAAACATGCAACCTAGCATAAATCATTCACAGAGGGAAGTAGGTAAAACAAACCAGCAGTAAAATAGCACAACAGCTATCAAATAGTCTAACATCTATAATCGTCCACTGTGGGCATCAACAACCTAGCACGAACACACAGAATAAAGTGTATGTTTGAACCAAAACAAGAACAACAAGACCACCTCACAGAGGTGAGGGAAGGACCATTGCTACTAGTCCGGAAAGCCTGAGGCCACCAACTATAACCACTTAAATCGCAACTGCTCCGTGCCAGAGGCATTCAAAAGAGAAGAACCCCTCATCAAGAATGTACAAGTGGCAGCGAAGGTTAAAATCGAGTAATTAGACAAGTCAAGAGGGTTACTAACCCAAATAGAATAGCTGTCAAACCACAGTATCTAAATCATAAAATAGTAAGCATTGAAGAGTTCAAAGAAGTTTAAATATGGGAAGTTGTACCAAGTGCACTTTAGAGCCATGATTCATTAACATCTACAAGAGTATGCATGTAAATATATGTATATATAAGAAAAGATAGATCAATTTTAAAGCATGAATCATTAACACTGGTAAAATAAAATGGTACTGAGGCAATGGTCACTTGTCCAACACATCCCATCAGTCTAAACATCCTAAAAGTCACTATGGCAGTGACCATCTATCCAACTCAAACCAATAGTCCAGAAGAAGAAAAGAAGACCCACCAGGTGTAATGATTCATGTACAACCCCATATTTGATGAGTGGACCCCATCAAATACGCGAGTATGGCAGTTTGGCCTACACTCGCTCAAGGCCTAAAGAGGGGCATTTGCATAGCCCAAGGCCTACACTCTCCCAAGGCCTAAAGAGGGGCATTCGCATATCCCAAGGCCAACACTCTCTTAAGGCTTAAAGAGGCACACACGAGACAAGTTCTCACCAAGTTGGACGAGTGGCCGCCCAGCTAGGCACTCGCCCCTCAAAAGAACTTTAAGGTGGTGAATGCGTTGTGCTCCCGGAATTCGCCCCTTCAGCTGAGTGGTGCTCTCACAGACCATTCGTCCAGTAGGGTCGAGAGGCAAAATTACCTGGATGCCCTCAGGGGACTGCATCTTGCCATTCAAAACAACGGAGTTCCACTGTTGGCAGACCTATTTGGACAGCGTATAGCCGTTTAGAACAGTGGAGATTGGTTGTTTGCAGACCATTTTCAGAAATCTATAAATAAACCCAAGGGGGTACCTTAGAAGGCACTCTTATTTATGTCGCGGTCTTCTAGCGCTTTCTGAAGTTCCCTTAGCTCGACATTTAGCTAGGGAGTGGAAGCACTCTAAGATCTTCGGGGTGTGTGGTGGGTCCTCCGCGCCAAGCCCTTGGGTATGTTCCTTATTCCATTTCCTTGGTCGTTCGTCTCGCGGGAGAGAAGTAAGTGTATGATCACCCCTCCCCAAGGGTGAACTATACGTAGACCGAATTCTCAGTTTCAACAATTCACTAACCGACACTTAAGTGGTGGTCCTTTATCCATTACCAACCAAAGAACACAATTAATCATACAAATATACTAATAAACAAAAATAAACACCAGACCTAGCATCAGATTTCAACAACAAAGCAAAGAGAAGAAAACCCGAAGGGATTTCCTAAGGTATACTCAACGAATTACTGTTCACTCGATGAATTGGAAGGTCACTCGACGCATACTTTAAATTCACTCGATGACAACTCTGAAATCACTCGACGCCAAGGCCACACTCGACGCCAACTCTAAAATCACTCGACGCCAAGGCAACACTCGAGGCCAATACTGTAGCCACTCAACGCCTCTTTGCTTCACTCGACGCTAAAGCTTCACTCGACACCAACATTGGTTTCACACAACGCCAACAATGGATTCACTCGATGCCAACATTGGATTCACTCAATGCCAACACTGGATTCACTCGACGCCAAGGCATCACTCGATGCCAACATTGGATTCACTCGACGCCAAGGCATCACTTGACGCCAAGGGATCACTCGACGCCAACACTGGATTCACTCGACACGAAGGCATAACCTGATGCCAACACTGAATTCACTCGACGAGTAGGTATGATCATGACTTCAATGGATAAAGAGGAAAGGACCTGGTTCCAGACTAACCTGGGCAAGGCTTAACCTAATGAAATTATACTAATACAACCCAGGGTTGACAATCATTAAGAAATAACTACAGTATAAAAATATTCCTCAAAATTTAGGAGGAGAAACAACGGAATAAAAACTACTCAAAGGTGGAAGCCACCACTTGCCTTAAACCTACTTATCTCAAACTTCTGAACACTCCACCACACAGATTGGCCGAAAAAGAAAGCGCGACAACGAAATCATAAGTGATTTGGATAACATGAAAGTTTAGGGCCACACACCCCAATGCCAAAAGTGCCCAAAAACAAAATTACTTGCCAACAACGCATAGATCTCAACGAGAGCTTTCCGGATCTATGCTCCGCTGAAAATTTCACCCACAGAATCTCCCGAAATGGCAGTCGAAAGGTTCACCAAAAAAAACTCGTCGCCTCCCTCATGAACCTCTCGATCAGACCTTTTAGGTGAAGAAGGATAATGTAACATTTCTCAAACATCTAAACCCCTAGGAGTGGTTTTGTCATGACTTGGTCATGACAAAACCCTAAGATGCCCAAGAAGACCAAATGAACTTAGGCAAGAAGGTGATAACTACCTTGGGCTGCAAATAGTAATTTTCAATTACCCACCTTAGAGCTTGACTTTAGGGTTTCAACTTGACACCATGACCTCATAATAACACCCCTAACCCTTTAAGAGGTCCTTGGGGTCACCAAGGATCCAATGGGGTCAACCAAAGTTGTCAAGTTGACCAAAGTCAACCCTAACCCTAAATGGGTCATACTAACCTATATAGGGCTAGTTACCCCCACCCCCCAGCCAAAGGGACCCAACTAGACCTTCCTAAGCCCTAAGGGAAGTCAATGGGTCACCAAGGATCCATTGGGGTCAACCAAAGAAGCTAAGTTGACGAAAGTCAACCATAGACCTAAAATGGTCAAAGAGCCCTAATTAACGGTCAAGTGACCTCCAAGGTGCCAAGCCAACCCTACCCAACCATTCATAGACCTTAGGGGAGGCCAATGAGTCAATAAGGACCCATTGGGGTCAACCCAAAAGGCCAATTTGACCAAAGTCAACTCAACCTAGATTTAGGTCAAACTAGCTCAAGTTGGCCTAACCTAGCCCATTCCACTTGGGCTAAGCCCAACCTAAGTAGCCCATTAGCTTGAGAGGCAGGAAATTACCTAAAGTCCCATCCAATTGCTGGGTTTGCTAACTAGGAGAGAGGAAACTCAATTTCCCCCAATTTTGAGGAGAGAGAAAGAGCAGAGAGAAGGTCATTAATGGCCATGTGAGGCCAAGAGCTCTTCTCCTCACTACCAAAGGCTGGATACATTCCCCCTCATCAGTTTGGAGGAGTTTAACAGCCATGTTTGACCCCCTAGGTGGCTGCATTCACTGAATTTCAGTTGGCCGAAAATGTCTTTCAAGGCCATTAATGGCAATTGATGCCAAAACCCCTCTCATCTCCCCCAATTGCTTCTTTAAAAGCTTCAGTGGACTCAGAGGAATCTCTTCCTTCACTTACCAGCGAAAACCGTAGCCTTTGGTAGTGCAGTTGCAGAGCACTTGAAAATTCAAACTCCGGCAATGGTGGCACGGTGATCGACTTGACTCCAGCTATCCCAAAAGGTCATGTCTCTCTCTCCTTCTCTAGTGGATAGATCCACTTCAATCATGAGTGGCTTGGTTCGATTCAAAATGGCTCTGGATTGGGCTGGCCAAGCGGCTCGTTTTCGAGCTTTAAATTCCAATCACCATTTAATATTTCAGCCACCTCCGGCCGGCTAACCACCGCCAATCGCCAGCCACCACCTCAACGAAGGTGGTGGTGGAGGTGGCCAGCCGGAAAGATGCGCGGGTTGCCGGGAAATCACGGATAAACATCGCCCAGGATGGGCCAATCTTTGACATTGGCGCGCTGGGGAAGTTGACCGGATTCTGTCGGTTGCGCTTTAAGATTCGTGCCACCATCTTTATTAATTTAGTATTAGAGTATTTCATTTATTAGATTTCTGTCACAGAAAATGTTGTGTCTTAGAATAATTATAAAAAATACTTAAAGCCCCTTCATAAAAAAATGACAAACATGGAATTTGTAGCCCTTGAAGTCTAGAGTATTCTAAAATTAGTTGAAACCAATTTGGGTCACTAGTCTGACCACAACACTCAAAATGGTGAAGACTATACATAGGACTAGTTAGAGAATTAATTGAGTGCCCCCACCAAACCACTTGTCCAAATGACTTGATATTTTGGATGGGTGCCACTATCACCTATACTCATATCATGTTCAAAAATGGGAATTTTTGGGAAACATTTTCCTACAGTTTTTGAAAGTCTTGTTTTCAAGGCTAGCTAAACACCTAGAGGGGGGGGGGGGTGAATAGGTTTTTGTCTCTATTTCAAATGTTCTTACTTGTTAGCCGATTAATGTGCTTAGTTATTAAGTTAGTTTTAGATATCAAGAACAATCACAGACGACACAACAATTTTTAGTGGTTCCCCAATTTTGGGTACATCCACTGTCCCCCTGCGCCGTTCTAACAGTGTGTTAGAGTAGGCTCTTCCCCCAAAACTCAGCTCCTTAAGAGCTTAGAACACAGATCCCGCAGGACCTCACAGGTCACACAGACCTATAACTTAGGCACTAAGCCAAACCATAGGTCACAAAGACATTCCACCCAACACTAAGCCAAACACCGGTCACAAAGACCTTAGCCTTTATAACACAAGCTTACAACTTCAGACTCACAAAGAATCTATCCAGAAGAAATAAAAGGTAATTTGATTAGACACCGGAGCAAGAACTCTGTGTGTGCTACTTCCTGGACTGAGCAGATATCAGCCCAAGCTTTTGCTATTGAAGACAATGAAGTCGGCACCTGAATCTTTCTTCAAACATCTATCTTTTCTTTACATAGCTTGTTGATCTGCTTCCTCAGAATTGTTTCTGAACCTGCTATTGCAGATGGTGATTGCTTCATCTATCTCTTTCCTCAGCTAGGCTAACTGTGCAAACAGCTTCTTCAGGCTCGACAAGAAAGGAGGGGAATAAGATTGAAGTTTGGCCGCAATTTCGTTATCAGAAAACCTAGACAATGATTAGATTCCTTTGCTTCGGCCGTTTTGCTTTTTTTATTCTCTGACGGCCAATCGATCATTGGGCCCACCACCAGGATTGATGGCTGAGATTTAGCCATTCAGCACATGCTTTCCATTTACTCTTGATTCAACGGCTCTTTGCTGTGTGTGGGCCCCTGCACTTAAAGATGAAAATATTTCTTGGAAAGTGCAGAGGATGATGACAGCTGGACACCAGCATCTCTGGCAGTATTTCCGCAACATTTGAATTTTGGTTGACTTTTTGACTTTGTCGACGTCAGCATTACTCAGCATCTCTAAACTTAGACAAAATTCAAACATTAGAAGCAAAGGCCTTGAGTGAGTAAGTAACACTCAATACCACAACACTTACACAAAATTCTATCTATCTAGGCGTTGAGAGCGATTAGCTCAACGAACGCTGAGCTCCGTTCGACGAATGCTAAGCTCAGTTCGACAAAAGAGTAAATTTAGTTCGGCGAACTCTATACTCAGTTTGATGAAAGCTAAAATCAGTTCGACGAAGCTCAGTTCGACGAAGCTCAGTTCGACGAAAGTGTAAATTCAGTTCAACGAACTCCAGGCTCAATTGGACGAAACCTAAGCTCAGTTCGACGAAGCTCAGTTTGATAAAAGCCAAGCTATCCACGCATTTGGACTTAGCCAAATTTTCTGTATCACGGCGTTGAGACCGTTGAGTGAGCTCACCTCACTCAATGCTATTTGCCTTAGCAAATATTTCTGCGTCAAGGCGTTGAGATCGTTGAGTGAGCTAACCTCACTCAATGTTATTTACCTTAGCAAATATTTCTGCATCAAGGCGTTGAGAGCATTGAGTGAGCTTGCATCATTCAATGCTATTTGCCTTAGCCAGATTCTCTGATCCTTAGCATTGAGAGAGTAAGCTCCAATCAACGCCAAACTACTTAACAGAACTTCTCTGTAATCTGACGTTGAGTGAGTAAGCTACACTCAATGCTTGTGGACTTAGCCACATTTTCTGCCTATTTCTCTAGGCATTGACTAACTCAGCCTGACTCAGCATGACTCGGCCTGACTCACAACTTTTTTACCGTATGGCATTGAGTTAGTAGTCTACACTCAATGCTTTTGCACTTAGCCATATTTTTGGCTATCTATCAGTGAAGCTGAGGTAGACTCGCCGCTATTTGTTATATGGCATTGAGTGAGCCTTCCTCACTCAATGCCTATGGACTTAGAAAATTTCTAGCTAGTCAATATTGAATCCTTACCTCTGGCGTTGACTATGCTTGCTCCACTCAACGCCTGTGGACTTAGTAGATTTTTGCTATGTCCAGCAACCAATTATTGTGTCCGCTTGTCCAATCAATGTGATATAGATTAACCTGCACTCAAGACCTCAAATGCACATCAAATACAGTTGATGTATGTGACATTGACCTGTTTGACTTCTCACAAATCAGGGACATTAGGAAGAATGTACCCAACAATCTCTCCCTATTTGAAGAAGTCAAAACCCTTATCCAAATTATTTTCTTTCCTTAGTCAATGACATGCACAACCTATACAACAAAATAAATATTGAATTCTGATATGCTATACGGAAGTGTACCTCATTTCCTGCTTGTATGGTGACCATCACCTACTCCCACTTATTTTGCTGTAAGGTGTTTGTTCTTACTTGAGTGCCTTGTTCACTTAATCCCTTATATGTGAACAGCTCTTTCTCGCCTTGGATTTGCTGCGTGATAGTGATCATCTACTGGATATGTCCTTCTCTCCCCCTTACCAACTTTCCCACTTGCTATATTTTCCCCTTGTTAATACCTTCTCTCTTCTCTCCCCCTTTTTGACTTCTGCAGAATAGGCAGATAGGGGCTGGTCCTTCCAGAGTAACTTACTCCCCCTCAATAGAAGCATTAGTGAAATGATAACACTAGGGAGTTTTCAAGCAAGAGGAACAATACTTGCACCACCAAAAATGCAAAAGGGAGTGCCTGAAGCTACGCTAAGTTCAACAAACCCAACTCAAATTTGAGGGTGTAGAACTTTGCTTTATTTAATGGCTTAGTGAAGAAATCATCCACTTGCTTGTCTGTGGGGACAAACTCGAGACTGATGTCTTCCTTATCCACATGCTACCTAACAAAATGATATCTAATTTTTATGTACTTAGTCCTGCTATGTGAGACAGGATTCCTAGGAATAGAAATAGCACTTATAGAATCACAATATAGAGGAGTTCTACTTACTTGAAGGTTATAATCCTGGAGTAGATGTTGGATCCACAACAGCTAAGCACAGCAGCTACCTGCTAATATGTACTCTGATTTAACAGTGCATATAGCCACACTAGTTTGCTTCTTGATGCTCCAAGAAACTAGCCTTCCTCCTAAGAACCGATAGGTTCTAGTAGTACTTTTCCTGTCTTCTTTGCAGCCTGCAAAATCTGCATCTGAAAATCATGTTAGATAAAAATCCCTATTTCTAGGGTACCATAGGACAAGATCTGGTGTGCTCTTAAGATACCTCAAGATTCTCTTTACAGCAGAGTAATGAGATATTTTAGGGCAGGCCTGATACCTAGCATAGACACATATAGCATACATGATGTCAGGCCTACTAGCAGTCCAAAGATAATATCATAGATCCAAAGATAATATCATAGACATATAACTGGACTAGGATAAGCTTGCCTTTTGATTCCCTTAGGAATAGGGTCTTTTCTATCTTCCCCTTGAGAATTTGTTCTTAATGAGGAATCTGGACAAGGTTTCATACCAAGCCCTATGGGCTTGCTTTAGCCCATATAGAGCTTTCTTAAGCTTATATACAAAATTTGCAGAGTTATGATCTACAAAACCTGGTGGCTGATCCATATATACTTCCTGTTTTAGGTCCCCATTCAGGAATGTTGACTTAACATCCATCTGGTAGACTCAGAATCCCTGATAGGTAGCAAATGCAAGGAATATCCTTATTGCTTCCAATCTGGCTACTGGGGCAAAGGTATGGTCAAAGTCTATGTCTTCTTCTTGCATGTAACTTTTAGCCATCAGTCTAGCCTTATTCTTAACAATAATGTCATCTTGATCCAACTTGTTCCCATGGATCCACTTGGTCCCAAGGATATTTTGTCCTTGTAGTATGGGAACCAACTTCCAGACCATACATCTCTTAAATTGGTCAACTTCTTCTTGCATTGCTCCAATACAGAACTGGTCCTTGATTGCTTCTTCAAACTTCTTGGGCTCTTCTTGCGAAATAAAGCTTGAGTAGAGAGCTGTATTCATGCTCCAACTTCTAGTTTGGATTCCATAATTTGCATTACCAATGATTTGGTGTGTTGGATGGTCCCTTAGATGCCTGGTAGCTGGAGGCAATCTAGTTACAGGTTGCTGATCTTCAGGGTTTTCAGCTAGTTGGTCTTCAATTTCTTCAGGTATATCGTGCCCTTATCTTAGAATGGACAGTCCATCATCATTATCTTTGACTATGGTGGTAGCTTTCTTGATGGTCAGCTTGTCCATCATCTTCTCTGTACCTGCAATACTATAAGAGGAGGAGCTAGGTAGCTCACAATTAACCATGTTGGATTCATCAAAAACAACATGCATTGACTCTTCTACAACTTGGCAAGTTAAATTATAGATTTTGTATGACTTACTATGAGTGTTGTACCCAACAAAGATCCTTTTATGGGACTTGCTAGCAAACTTAGTTAAATGGTTTTTCCATGGTTGAGCACATAATACTTGCAACCAAAGATCCTGAAATAGCTCAGGTTTGGTTTTCTGTCATTCAAGATCTCATAGGGAGTCTTCTTGTGCATCTTGGTGATAGAAGCACTATCAAGGACATAGCATGCAGTGTTAACTGACTCAACCCAGTAGTATTCTGGGAGGTATGAGTCACTTAACAAGATTCTACCAGCCTCTATGATAGTCCCATTTTTCCTCTCAGCAATTCCATTTTGCTGGGGTGTTCTAGGAGATGAAAATTCTTGATGAATCCCTTGCTCTTCCCATGGTCCCTTCTGATTTTGACCACAGTGTTGTTGAATTCATTCTGAATTTGCTTGATAAATGTCTGAAAGACTTCAGGGGTTTCAGATTTCTTCCATAGGAAAAACGCCAAGGCAAATATGGAAAAGTCATCAACAACCACAAGGGTGTAGACTTTCCTAACTAGACTTTGAATTGACATAGGACCAAACAGATCCATATGCATGAGGTATAAGCACCTCACTGAGTCTTTGGTGTCAATGCTCTTGAAGGAGGTCTTAGTCGGTTTGCCCTTTTGGCATGCAGAGTAGATACCCTCCTTAGTGCATATAGACTTAGGGCCATTCCTAACAAGCTCACTTCTGAACATCTTGCTTATGGTCCTAAAATTTAGATGGGCTAGCCTCTTATGCCACTAGGCACGGGAAGAGGCTTTCTCATCAGCAACTAGACATACAAGTGAGTCTTTTCTTAAGCATAGGAAATCTAAATAGTAAACATTTCCACTCCTAGTGCCTGTTAAGATGACCTCTTGTTCACTTAACCTCCTAATTTGACACTCATCCTTGTGGAATACTATGTCATAGCCAAGATCATAGAGTTGGCTAATGCTTATTAGGTTATGTTGCAACCCTTCCACATAGGCTACTCTAGTGATTGTGACTATGCCATTAGATATCTTACCATAACCTCTAGTCACCCCTTTTTCTGACCCATCAAATATAACCTTTGGTCCATTCCTTACTGGAGCATAATCCTTCAACATGCTCCTTGTTCCAGTCATGTGCCTGCAACATCCACTGTCCAAGTACCATATAAGGGTATGGGCACTTGGACTAACCTGCAGGACACAAATCAGTTAACCTTAGGACCCCAATTTTTATTGGGTCCTTGGTGCAGGTTAGACTGAAAATGACTCTACCTGTGTGCAGGTTTTCTGGCAGGCAAGCTAACATTGGCTCTCTGCACTCTATAATTGTGCCAGCAATCAATAGCAAAGTGGCATACCTTGCCACAGCACCAATACTCATAGATGGTATACCTTCTTTTCAGAGCAGGTCTAGTGGCTGCGTTAACAGAAACTCTCGGTCTTGAAGGTGTAGCAGTAGTCCTGCTCTTTAGTTTCCCAGCCCTAGTCTGACAAGTGGTGGGTCTGGCTGTAGAAGTGCTTAGGATATCTTGTGCCCTTCTAGCAGTTGTTTCCTTTCAGAAGGAATACTGTTGATGGACTCAGAGATTCCCAGGTCTGGTCTAATGACAGACTTGCCCTTTATCTTAGAGTGTGCTGGAAGATTTGGAGAACAGCCAGCAGCTTTACCCTTGACTTAAGGGGCTGTTGCACAAAACACAAATGCTCCATGATGGGCCATTTGGATTTCCTCATAGTCTACCTTAAAGGGACTTGCACCCTTGCTGTATATACCACCATATTGTGGAACATCTTTGTTCACACAAGAGGATCTAGCATTATTCTAATGATCATAAATACACTCATGGTCATGCATGTTAGAAGGTAGTTACACTTTATTGAATTTAACAAGAGGCTTAGAGGCTAGTGGCTGCACTTGAGCTTTTACCTTTCCCTTAGGATTGGCAGGTCTTGTCCTTCCCTTGAAACCCAACCCTTTCTTTCCTTTTTGGGAGGAGGAGTCTATCAAGGGCATCACTATGCTAGTCTTGGAGTAGCTAGCCACTAGTTCCCTCTCATTTTGGAGCTTTCCTTCAAGATTCCTGATATGGTTATTCTTGAAGGTTTTGGTGCTCATCTGAATGATTGTCACATTCTTCAGTTTGCTGACTTCTTGCATCTTCAGATCCAGTAGTTTTGCTGATTTTGAAACAACAAGTTATAGAGAAGCAATTTTATGAGCCTGTTGTTTGGCCAGGAGCTTGCTTTCCTTTAGAGCATGTAGAAGTACACCATAGTTGTCAATCAATTGATTGATGTCCCCTTCAGATTCTGAGCCGTCGCCATCATTTGATGTAGAGGCACAAGAATCTGGAATTGATTCATAATCTGATCTAGAAGAGCTAGTAATAGAGATTACCTTGCTTGGACCAGGATGATCCTGGTTGATTTCTTCATCAGGCCTAGCCATCAGCCCAAGGCAGCAGTTGTCTTCATCGTAATCCACCTTTGAATCACCATCAGACTGTGATAGAGGGGCCCTGACTTCAACCCTGGCAGCAGGAAGAACCTTCTCTGCTTCTTATTTTATAGCAGCCAGCTTTTTAATAAGGTCTGCTTCTATAGCTCCATCTTTAGTAGAGTACAGCCCTATGTAGGCTTCATCTTCTTCTTCTTCTGACTCTGATGAGGAGGTGTTAGTCCAACTTCTTTGCTTCTTAGTAATGCAGGATTTCTCCTTCTTGCCCTTTTGCTGGTGGTCCTTTTTCTCACCATGTTTCCTTCTTTTGACTGGGCAGCCGGTTGTTACATGCCCAGGCTTTCTGCAATGATAACAAGTCATGTTAGATGAAACCTGTTTACTAGTTTTGGAACCATACCTTTCCTGCTTAGAGGATTTCCTCCTGCCCTTGTAGTAGTCATCCTTGGGATGAGAGGAGGAGGAAGGTCATCTTATCTAGTGCTTCTTCTTCATGAACTTCTGTAATTGCTTGGTGAAGGCAGCAAAATCTTTATTAGACCATTGTAAGTCTGATGTGCTTTTCTCTGATCTTCCAGAATCATATTCAGCATCTCTCCATGGTGGAGAGGGAGATTTTCTTCTGCTTTTGTTGGAGCCTTCAGCTTTGAATGCAATAGTCTTGTCTCTTGACTGAGACTTGTTGTGGTTTTCCTCTTCTTTCCTAGCAGCCAGTTGCATCTCATATGACAGCAGCTTCCCAAAGAGGGTGTGAGGAGCAGTGTCACCCTGCTTTGCCACTTCTCTGATGGCACAGATATTTGTGTCCAACTCTCTAGTGAGAGATCTAAGGAACTTGTCATTCATTTCATAGTGACTGAATAGCCTTCCATAAGTTTTCAGTTCATTCGCAATCCTAAAGAACTTTTCATAACTGGTGGTTATGTTGTCCCCCTTGGATTTCCTGAAAGCCTCATACTCTTAGTTGAGCATGGACTTCCTATCATCTCGAACTTCATTTGTCCACTCTATGTAGATCACCAGTGTATCCCACATATCTTTTGTTATTGTGCAATGGATCAGGTACTGAAGTGTAGAGTCATCAACAACACTCATAATTATATTCTTTGTTCTCTTGTCTATTGAGGCCAGGGCCAACTCATCCTTAGTCATCTCATCATATGTCTTGGGTGTCTTGACATTTGTATATAGTGCAGAGACCTTCATTGGGATAAATGGTACCTCTTCAACTATAGTATACATCATAGGGTCAGCAGCTTCCATGAACTGCCTCACCCATGCTTTCCAGATGTTGAAGTCTTCCTTCCTACAGATTGGAAGCCTTACAGCACTCAGCTCCTTATTGCTCATTCCTGAACCCATAGAGACAGACTTCTAGCTAACCTTGGAGATCTACTCATACTGTTACGCATTTAAAGAGTAAACTCCCTCTAATACCACTTAGGCACTAAGTCAAACCACAGGACACAAAGACCTTCTACCCGACGTTAAGCCAAACACAGGTCATAAAGACCTTAGCCTTTATAACACAGGCTTATAACTTCAGACTCACAAAGAATTTATATAGAAGAAATAAAAGGTAAGTTGATTAGATAAAAGAGCAAAAACTCTGTGTCTACTTCTTACTGGACTGAGCAGAGATCAGCCCAAGCTTTTGATGTTGAAGATAATGAAGTCGGCAGTTGAATCTTTCTTCAAACAACTATCTTTTCTTTGCAGAGCTGGTTGATCTGCTTCCTCAGAATTGCTTCTGAACCTGTTGTTATAGATGGTGATCACTTCAGCTATCTCTTTCCTCAGCTAGGTTAACTGTGCAGAACAGCTTCTTCAGGCTCGCAAGAAAGGCGAGGAAGAGGATTGAAGTTCGGCCACACTTTCATTTTCAGAAAACCTAGACAAGGATTCAATTCTTCTGCTCTGGCTGATTTGCTTCTTTTTATTCTTTGAAGGCCAATCGAGCAGTGGGCCCACCACCAGGATTGATGGTTGAGATTTAGCCATTCAGCACATGCTTTCCATTTACTCTTAATTCAACGGCTCAATGTTGTGTGTTGGCCCTAGTACATAAAAATGAAAATATTTCTTGGAAAGTGCAGAGGATGATGACAACTGGCCGCCAGCATCTCTGGCAGCATTTCCGCAACATTTGAATTTTGGTTGACTTCTTTACCTTGCTGAAGTTAGCATGACTCAACATCTCTGAACTTAGACAAAATTTAAACATTAGAAGCAAAGGCGTTGAGTGAGTAAGAATCACACAATATCACAACACTTAGACAAAATTCAATCTGTCTAGGCGTTGAGAGAGATTAGCTCGACGAAGGCTGAGCTCCATTCAAAGAACGCCAATCTCAGCTTGACGAAAGAGTAAATTTAGTTCGACGAACTCCAGACTCAGTTCAACGAAAGCTAAGCTCGGTTTGACGAAGCTCAGTTTGGCAATAGAGTAAATTCAGTTCGATGAACTCCAGGCTCAGTTCGACGAAGGCTAAGCTCAGTTCGACGAAGCTCAGTTCGACGAAAGCCAAGCTATCCATGCATTTGGACTTAGCCCAATTTTTTGCATCAAGGTGTTGAGAGCATTGAGTGAGCTTGCCTCACTCAACGTTATTTGCCTTAGCAAATATTTCTACGTCAAGGCATTGAGAGCGTTGAGTGAACTCGCTTCACTCAACGCTATTTGCCTTAGTAAATATTTCTGCGTCAAGGCATTGAGAGCGTTGAGTGAGCTCACCTCACTCAATGCTATTTGCCTTATACAGATTTTCTGAGCCTTTGCGTTGAGAGAGTAAGCTCCACTCAACTCCAAACTACTTAACATAACTTCTCTATTATCTGGTGTTGAGTGAGTAAGCTACACTCAACGCCTGTGGACTTAGCCACATTTTCTGCCTATTTCTCTAGGCATTGACTGACTCGGCCTGACTCACAGCTTTTTGTCATATGACGTTGAGTGAGTAGACTACACTCAATGCTTTTGTACTTAGCCATATTTTGGGCTATCTAGCAATGAAGCTGAGATAGACTCGTCGCTATTTATTATATGGCGTTGAGTGAGCTGTCCTCACTCAATGCCTATGGACTTAGGCAAATTTCTAACTAGACAATATTGAATCCTTACCTCTGGCGTTGAGTGAGCTTGCTCCACTCAACGCCTATGGACTTAGTAGATTTTTGCTATGTCCAGTAACCAATTGTTGTGTCCACTTGTCCAATCAATGTGATATGGACTAACGTGTTGGGTATTGTATCCACAACGTACCTGATTTGAAGAAGCCCCTGAACAAGCTAAGATGAATAGACAATGTATTTGATGAAACCTTTCAAGTTGTGCTTGCAGTTATTCCACGCTAAGTACACACCAATGTCAGGGTGCAGTAGGTCAATATACACGGGTCTGCACAACGTAATCCCTCGTTGAGCAGATCAATGTGTTGGCCTACGTGTACTCTCTCTATTGGAGTGTACTTATCTTCAAGTACAGGGCCGTGACAATGCAAGAGCAGACAAGGAGCAAGAATGGGTCCAAGAGCAGCTCATGGGTGGAAAGACGAAAAATCGTCTAAGTAACAATCGACGAGAATCACCAAGTGATTTTCGCCGAATCGTCGAGAATCACTGGCTGATTCTCGCCGTCTCTATCCAGCTACATCAAAGCATGCAAATCGGGCGCTAAGTCATAATCATCGAGAATCATCAAGTGATTCGGCGAGAATTACTAGTGATTCTCGCCGAATCGTCGAGAATCACTAGTGATTCTCGCCGAATCGTCGAGAATCACTGGTTGATTCTCGCCGACTCGTCGAGAATCACCTTCGATTCTCGCCGATTTTGACTTGGGCGATTTTCTGGATCCCGCTGGACCGGATCAAATGTTAAGACGCTGTTTTGAACCACTTTTAGGGTTTCTTCTGGTGGGACCCATAACAGTCATAAAGGAGTATTCTACTGTATAAATACACGCGTATTTTGAACAGTAAAGTGACACACAGAAAAACAAAGCCGAGCCGCCGATCTTGACCTAGATCGCGAAACCTGCTCCGCCGCAGTCGCCGCTCGTGCAAGTAGATCGCCGGCTTTGATCGTGGTTGCTTCCAGATCTCCGGCGACAGAAGCTCAGACAAGCACATCGTCTCACGCGTCTAACCAGAGATCCCTTGTCTCTTGATTCGTTGATCGGGAAAACCTTCCCCTTCCGAATCGATCGAGACGATCGATCCTAGTGTGACCGTTGGAAGACCTTGGTAGCTTTGCTACGAAGATTGAATCTCCAAAGTACAGCAGCCGCACACCGTTGTCGCCGCCAATCCCGAGAACCAAGCCGCCGCCCTTCTTGCCGCCGGCGGTTTCGGGGAGATTCTCTCCAAGTGAGATCTAGGGTTGTGCACTCTTCGTTGACTTCACGAACACGTCATCGAACGAAGAGGGACACCTTTGTCTCCATAAGTTGTTTGTATTTATTGTACATTCTATTTTCATTTTTGTTATAAAGGAACGTTGGTTCCTAGTTGTAAGGGTTGGGTGCAACCCGTGTTGTGGGAGTGGTGACTCCTACGTGTGGAAGGGTTCCTTCCGTTAGTGCAAGGATTGGATTTCAATCCTGTTGGTGAAGTGACCGAGTCGTCCCTGGTTGGGAGATAGGTCGAAGGGGGAAAGTGGATGTACCCAAATCGAGGAACCACTATAATTTGCTTATGTCCTTTCTGTGCTGTGCTGTTTTGCTTTCTTGTACAGGTACAATTTTAATTCCGCAAAATACCGCAAGTCACCTATTCCCCCCCCCCCCCCCGTAGGTGAAGGTAGTTGACACTAGATGGACTTTCAAGTGGTATCAGAGCGAGGTTTCTCATAAAAAAGGTTCACACCTTGAGTAGAATCCTGCCACTAGTGTCAAGAAGAAGGCTAACATCTACTATGGACGGACTCAAGTACACAAGCAAGATCCCAGTGTACACCAGGCTCAACTTTCCTATCTAGAAGGAAAGGATCAGGTTCTATATGGAGGCGGTCGATCCCCGACTCTTCATGATCATGGAGGAGGGACCTTATGTCCCCACTAAGGTCTCCACCATTGATCCTACCAAGAAAATGCCAAAGAAAATTTCTGAAATGGACAAGGACGAGATGGTGCTGGTGGGACTTGACAAGAAGGCACAGAACATTCTGGTCAGCGCGGTCGATGACTCAATGATGTAGAACTTCTGCAACTGCAGGACAGCAAAGGAGATCTGACACTGCCTGATTATCCTAATGGAGGGCACTGATGAAGTGAGAGATGATCGGAGATCCCTCCTGAACCAGAAATATGAGGCCTTCAGACAAGGGCCTAAGGAAGAGATCGGAGTCACCTTCGAGAACTTCCTCAAGATTGTCAATGCCCTCAAAGGATATAGAAGAGTGTTCACTGATGGTGAACTTAATGATAAATTCCTTAGGTCCCTTACTAAGGAATGAGACACAAAGATCTGCGCCATCCGAGAGTTTGGCAGACTAGCTGAAACAGACCCGCAAATTCTATTTGGGAAGCTGATGTCCTATGAGCTTCAACTGAACACCAGGAAAGCAGAAGAAGAAGCAGAGAAGGCTGCAGCCAAGGAAAAGACTGTGGCCCTAAAAGCCATTCACTCCAGGAAGGGCAAGGGTGCGGTTTCATACCGTGCCAGGAAAAAGGATGAGGAGGAGGACTCCGAGCCATGCTCCTCCAGCTCAGAGTTGTCGTAGGAAGATTTCTCCCTCATCACCCGAGAATTCAAGAAGTTCCTCAAGATGAGGAATCAAAGAAAGAGAGACGGCTCCTCCTCCAGGCATCAGAAGAAAAATTATTCTTCTGACAGGTATGCATCTAAATCGAACAAACATCGCTCCTCTGACATTATTTATTTTGGATGCAATAAGCAAGGACACGTCGTGGCCGACTGCTACCAAGGCAAGAGAGAAAAGGGGAAGGGAGAGGAGCACAAGTCCTCTAGAGATAAGAAGAAAGAAAGGAGCTACATCGCCAAAAAGCCAAAGACACAAAGTGAATCTGATTCCTCAGACTCCAGTGATGATGAGGAAGCCTACTTCGGGCTGGTGGGTCGCTCCGACTCAGAAGGAGAATGCCCCCCATTTATTGGGAAGGTAAAAGATCACACCCCTCTCTCCGACTCTGAATCTGATCCTGAGTCTCAGGATGATGACCTTGAAGATAGCCTTTCGGCCCGTGAAGCGGAGCTCCTCGAGAAGTATGAGCTTCTGCTCAACACTTTTGAGGAGTGCCGTAAGAGATTGAAGGCTGAGAAAAAGGAAGTGAAATTCCTTAAGGGTGAGAGTGTCTCCCTAAGGGAAGAGATCACCAGTATGATCTCTCTCCGACAGGAGCACCTAGACCTGACCTCAAAGCATTCAGAGTCTCTTAAGCTCCTTAATCTTAAGCAGGAGGAAGTCAACAAGTTGGAAGAACAACTTGTGGCAGAAAGGAAGATCGTCAAGAGCTTCTCTATGCCAAAAACAGTTCTTCCAGTAGTTGATACCTTCTCAGCTCAGGCCAAAGGAGCTGGCTTGGGACATGTAGGGGTATCTGGTTCCTCATCCAGGAGAAACAGGAACCAGAGAAAGAATAAGGCCGCCAAGAAGGCCTCTGTTGCTGAAAAGGGAAAGGCTCCCCTCAGTCCTGTTGCGTTCAGAAAGCCTAGCTTTCCTTTCAACCAACATGACTTCGAGTCAACCTTTGGTCATCATTTCCGGCCCTCGGTTACAAAGCCAAAGAGCCGATATGATGGTTGGACTTTTCCGCAACTTCGGTGAGAGTGTCTTCAAGGCACCTTATGAGGAAATCCACATGGGAAATTATGGTCAATTCTCTAGCGGCCATAATGGAAAGCAAGCACCAAAAGCCAAGCCTGTTATACTGAAGGAACAGAAGGTGAAGAAGTCACGTGACTACAATCACTATGATGCCTCCACCTCCAGATCCAGGCCCCGGCTGTACCCACCTTTCCCGGGGTAAAGCAGGAGCCTAGGAAGAGGTACAACAGATTTGACTGTTGGTGTTGTGGCAAAGTCGGTCACTTTGCCGTGGATTGTTGGTTTAATCCGAGGTATAACGAGACTCCCTATGTTAGCAATGTGAGGCCGACCACTCGTAGGGTTAACCACCCGAGGGGGAGTATGCTAAACAAGATCTAGGACCCAAGTTCGATTGGGTTCCTAAGGGAAATTAATTATGTTTTTGCAGGAATGTCCAAAGGCCACCAAAACGCCAATATGGTACTTGGACAGTGGATGCTCGGCATATGACTGGGACAAGAAGCCTGCTGCGTGATTACACTCCAGTCGAGAATGGACCCAAAGTCATCTTTGGGGGGTCAGATCGAGGAGTTACCAGAGGTTACGGTATGATTTCCAACGGTATAATCTCTATCACCGTGTGTCTTATGTTGAAGGGTTAAACCATAACCTGATCAGTGTAAGTCAGTTATGTGATAAAGGTTATGACGTTAAGTTCTGCAAGGATAAATGTCTGATAATATCATGTGCCTCTTCTGAGACGGTATTAACAGGCATTAGGAGCAGAAATATCTTCTGCTTAAATTTTCTTATTTTAGATTCATCTACCCCCGTATGCCTAGTGGCAAAGGCAGTGGCATCTCTTTGTGAACAATGGCACAAGAGATTGGCACATATTAATTTCAAAACAATTAGTATGCTATTTTCTAAAAACTTAGTAAGGGATGCTCCCGTTATCAAGTGCATCAAATATAGCCCCTGTCCTGCATGCCAGATGGGCAACAGACTCGGGCTACTTTAAGAGCATTGCAGACAAAGAAATCTTCCCGATGTCTTTACCTTCAACATATGGACTTATTTGGTCCAATGCACGTTCATAGTTGGGAGGCAAGTCCTATACGCTAGTGATAGTTGATGATCATCTCGGTTTACATGGGTGTTCTTCTTAAAACGAAAGTCAGATACGTTTGACATCTTCACTAGTTTTGTCAAGCAGGTTCAGAACGAATTTAACTGCTCAGTGGTCAAATCAGAAGTGACCATGGAACAGAATTCGAATCTGGTGCTATGACAGAGTTTTGTGAAGAACAAGGTATCTTTCATGAGTTTTCCTCCCCGCGCATCCTCAGCAAAATGGAGTTGCGGAGAGGAGAAATAGAACTGTCATTGAAGCTTGCACGACAATGTTAAAAGACGCTTCTCTCCAGAATACTTCTGGCAGAGGCGGTCAATACAGCTTGTCATGTACAAAAACCGAGCATTGATCAACAAGCATCATCGTAAGATGCCTTATGAGCTATTGAGAGGCAGGAAACCAACCATGTCCTACTTAAGGATCTTTGGTTGCAGATGTTATGTACTGAATAATGGGAAGTACCCGCATACTAAATTTGGTGAAAAATGCTTCGAAGGCATATTCATGGGCTATAGTACCCACAATCAGGCATATATGGTCTTCAACAAGAAAACCCTAGTGGTAGAGGAATCAATTAATGTTGTATTTGATGAAGGAAGCTTGCTTAACAGCAATTCTTCCAGCGGTATTCTTGATGATGCAGGTGCACGACTTGAACAGCTGAGTCTCGATGAGACCGCTAAAGATGACACTCCTAAGTACGTCAAAGTTTCCACTGCAACGTCAATTGGGAATGTTGAAGATCAAAATGAAGAAAATCTCTTAGAAGAAGGAGAAGCCCAAGAAGTAGTCGAAGCTCCAGACGCCAGACTTCTAGCGCTCCGACATGTGTGGGATCATCCTCAAGATCTGATCATCGGAGATCCTCGTGACGGTGTCAGAACTCGAAGAGGTACTATTAATGAGATTTTGCATCTTAGCTTCCTGTCACAGGTTGAGCCAAAGAAGTTCGACGAGGCAAACAAAGATGCGACATGGATTTTGGCCATGCAAGATGAACTGCATCAATTCGAACGATGCAACGTTTGGAAGCTGGTTCCCAGACCACAAAAGCAAAATGTGATTGGCACTAAGTGGATCTTCAGAAACAAACTGGATGAACATGGTGTCATCATAAAGAACAAGGCCAGGCTGGTGGCTCAAGGTTACAGACAGGAGGAGGGGATTGACTTCGACCAGACCTTTGCACCGGTAGCAAGGCTCGAGGCAATCAGATTGTTCCTGGCGTATGCTTCGCACAAAGGATTCACAGTCTATCAAATGGATGTGAAATCAGCATTCTTGAACGGAGACCTGAAAGAGGAAGTATACGTCGCTCAACCCCCAGGTTTTGTCAATCCTATATCCCAATCATGTATATTCTCTTATAAAGCTCTATTTGGTTTAAAACAAGCTCCACGAGCTTGGTATGAACTTTATCTAGTTTTCTTCTTGAGAACAAGTTCTCTAGAGGTAAAATAGATAAGACATTGTTTCTCCGGGAAGTCAAAGGCAAGATTTTGCTGGTGCAAATCTATGTCGATGACATTATATTCGGCTCAACGGACAACAATCTTTGCAAAATTTTTCTAAACTTATGCAAGGAAAGTTGAAATGAGCAGTATGAGAGTGCTAAAGTATTTCTTGGGACTTTCAAGTGAAACAGTCTGAGGATGGAATCTTCATCTCTCAGACGAAGTTCACAAATGAACTCCTCAGGATATTCGGTATGGAGAATGCAACCTCTATGATGACTCCAATGGGATCCACTATGTCTCTGGATAAGGATGAGAAAGGCAAAGCTTTCGATGAAACCAAATACAGAAGCATCATTGGATCCCTGCTCTACCTTACTGCCAGTAGACGGATATCATGTTCTCCACATGTGTCTGTGCCAAATATCAGGTGAACACTAAGGAATCTCACTATGTCGCTGCCAAAGCAAATTCTAAGATACCTTAAAGGTACTCCGAATCTTGGCTTGTGGTACGAGAGAAACAATGATGTCGAGCTAATAGGTTTTTCAGATGCTGATTTTGCAGGGAGTAGGGATGACAGGAAAAGCACTTCCGGGATGTGTCAATTCCTCGGAAGAAGGCTTATTTCATGGAACAGTGTTGGGTATTTCATCCACATGAACCCAGATTTGATGAAGTCACCCTGGAATTAAGATGAATTAAGTTGTATTTGATGCTTGGTTTGAGCTATATGTGTGCAGGAGTTTCACTGGGAAGTGTAGGCAATGTCAGCCCATAGTGGGTCACCAAACACAGGAACTATGCAATGTAATCCTCATGCATATTCCAAAGTGTTGACTCATGTGTGGTCTCTCTATTGGGATACACTTCATATTCAAGCTATTGGACTATGGGAAAGGCATTGGGGGTTGGCTACTCTAGAAGAATCAATTTTTCCAACATCAAAAAATTCTAAGTGTTTTACTCGAGTAGTGCTTTCACCTACTCGAGTAGTCTGGGTATAAGTTACTCGAGTAAAGGAATCCTGTACTCGAGTAGACATAGTCATATACTCGAGTAGCTAAGTTATTCTACTCGAGTAGACTAAGTCATTTACTCGAGTAGTTCACTCTTTGACATACTCGAGTAGATAGAAACATACTCGAGTTAGTTCACTTTACCTACTCGAGTAGTTCTTCTGTTACCCGTGTACCTTGCAATTTTCCCTACTCCAGAAATTTTTTAAGTCTTTCACTCGAGTAGAACCTTCAACTACTCGAGTAGGTTACTTCCTCTCGAGAGTAGTTTAATTAAAATACTCGAGTAGTTGCCAGCAGACCTCCTCAGAATTTTTCTAAGTATTCCACTCGAGTAGTTCTTCATGTACTCGAGTAGGTTATGTAATATACTCGAGTAGCTCGTCCAGTACCCGAGTAGTTTCTCTATATACTCGAGTAGGTCTCTTAGTATACTCGAGTAGTTCTGTCTATATACTCGAGTAGTTGATCTCAATATACTCGAGTAGTCTGTTTATACTTACCCGAGTATGTTTCCCATCATATACTCGAGTAGCTATTCAACTACTCGAGTAGTTTATTAACTTACTCGTGTAGTTGGCCATATTATTCCGAAAATTTTCTAAGTCATTTTTCTGACGGGATTTTTCAAATCACGCGACATGATTGGTCCACGTGTACATCATTAAGACCGATTATGACCGTTAGTCTCTCCTATATAAGGTCTTGTCAGAAAATGACAAACCCTAAGTTTTTCTCAAAGCTTTCTTGTAATCTCTTTTTCGAGAAATATTCTTCAGCCGCCTCTCTCCGACTTTCGTGAAACGGAAGCCGCCGCCACCGCCTTCTTCTCCGGCCAAAGCTTCTACTTTCAGAGGTTTATTCTGAAGAAAAGTTACAGATCGAGATCGACTTCACTGATCACATTCTCTCTCTCGATTTCTGTAAAAGGAAGTAGATCCAGATCGAGGCCGATACCTTCTTCACCGAATTCTGAAAAAGGTGCAAAGTTGAAAAGAAGAAGATCCTGGTCATTTCTTTCAGATCTGAGTGATTTACTGTTTGTATTCTTGTAAACACTTTATTAATCTTGTAGGAGAAATCTTCTCTGAGTGTAGGACTTTTTTTTTCACTCCGAGTTTGTAGGAAGTTCTATCTTCCGAGGTGTAGATCTGTTTTGTTGGATCGAGTTTGTAGGAACTTTGTTCCGAGGGTAGGATCGATTTTTGATCCGAGATAGTGGAGTAGCCGAGTCTAGTTGATTACTAGATCGGTGAGGGAAAGTGGATGTACCCAAGGTTGGGGAACCACTATACATCTTGTGTCATCTGTGATATTGGTAGATATTTCTGTGCAGTGCTCTAATTAATTTTTATTCCGCAAAAGACGCACAAACCACCTATTCACCCCCTCTAGGTGATTTAGGTCGACAACAGATTTCTTTCAATTGGTATCAGAGGGAGGTTGATCGTTAAAAGGCTAACACCTTGATCAGATCCAGATCTGTTGCCTGAAAAATTCTACCATAAAATGGACAAGGGCAAAGATTTCGCCAAGCTTCCTCTGTGCAACAAAAACAACTTTCCCATGTGGAAAGAAAGGATAAAATTTTTCATGGAAGCTGTGGATCCAAGGATCTTCATGATCGTCGAAGAAGGTCCTTACATTCCCATGACTATGTCCACTATCGACCCTACCAAGAGAGTTCGCAAGAAGCTAATGGATCTCGACAAAGATGAGATTGCACTTGTCTCTCTCGACAAGAAAGCTAAAAACATAATAGCAAGTGCAGTCGATGACTCGATGCTGCAGAATTTGATTCACTGTCAATCAGCTAAGGAGATGTGGCACTCCTTAGTCACTTTGATGGAAGGGACTGAAGAATTAAGGTATGATCGGAGATCCCTCCTCAATCAAAAATATGAAGCGTTCTGACAAGGGAACAAGGAAACAATTGCCGACACCTTTGAGAACTTCTTCAAGATTGTAAATGGCCTAAGGGTGTATGGCCGTGTCTTCACAAACGGAGAACTGCTCGACAAATTCTTGAGATCCCTAACCAAGGAATGGGATAACAAGGTATGTGCCATCAGGGAGTTCGGGAAGGTAGCTGAAACGGACCCGCAAAATCTCTTTGGAAAGCTTATGTCCTATGAACTCCAAATCAATACAAGAAAAGCTAAAGAAGAGAAGGGCAGGTCTGCTCTAAAGGAGAAATCTGTCGCTCTGAAGGCAGACACCTCCAGAAAGACTAAGGCTGCCTCCCCCGCTCCAGCTCCAGAAGTTGATGAAGAAGAAGAAACATCAGAGCCCAACACCTCAGGCTCTGAACTATCTGAAGGAGAGTTCTCCTTGCTCTCAAGGCAATTCAAGAAGTTTCTTAATAAAAAGAAATAATGGAAAGGCAAGGATGCCTCACACAGAAGATCGTGGCGCAATGACGATCGACAAAGAAAAGGCTCAAGCAGCCACGACAGGTATAACACTAAATAGAACAAATACGTTTCAACTGACATCATTTGCTACTGTTGCAATAAGCCAGGTCACGTCATTGCTGACTGCCCCCACAAGAAGAAGGAGGGTGGCAGAAGGGAAGATAAGAAATCCTCACACAACAGAAAGAGGAAAGAGAAGAGCCTCATAGCCAAAAGGAGCAAGACTATTAGCGACTCTGACTCCTCAGAGACAAGCGAAGAAGAAGAAGCTTACTTTGGGCTAATGGCTCAAACAAATGATGAAAAAGAGCCCCAGTTCACTGGGAAGGTAAACTGTCACACCCCTCTCTCAGAGTCTGAAGTCTCTGAACATGATTGCGAGAGTAGCTCCTCTGACTATGAGTCAGAATTGATGGCCTAGTATAGGGAGTTAATCATGGCTTACGACAAATGTCGTCGAGTCGTGAAGACACAGTCTAAAGAGATCAAATCTCTAAAATCCGAAGAGAGCAACTTGAGAGAGAAAGTCGTAAACACTGACTCCCTCGAAGAAAACTTCAATAATGCTATTGAAGAATACAACAAGGCTCTCGAGCACCTTGACCTGAAGGAGAAGATCATCAGAGGATTGGAAGCTGAACTCGCGGCTGAAAGGAAACTTGTTGAGAGTTTCTCTAAGCCAAAGACGGTTCTTCCATTCGTTGCTGAATTCTCAGCAAAGGCCAAGGGAGATGGACTAGGCCATGAAGAAGCTCCTAGTAAATCCTCTAGGAGAAACAAGAACCAATGAAAAAATACGGCCGCCAAAAAGGCCTCAGCCGAAGAAAAGGGAAAAGCCCCTCTGAATCAAACCACATTCAGAAAGGTCATCTTTCCAACAAATGAGTTTGATTTTGACTCATCATACGGGCACTTTGCTAGGCCTACTCATGTAGAGCCAAAGTCCCGCTATCAAGGATGGGCTCGACCCCGAAACTTTGGCGAAAGTGTCTTTAAGGCACCTTATGAAGAAGTTGTTCTTCAGAGCTATGACCCTTTCAATCATGGGCATAACTTCAAGAACACACCAAAGACAAAGACTGCTGTAGAAAAGCCTATAAAGGAGAAGAAGCCATGTGATTGCCATCACCATGAGGCATCTTCCTCCAAAAATGCTACCCCTGCTAGACCAAAGCTCCAGAAGGTCAAGTAGGAGATCTTGAGGCAAAGGTACAACAGATTTGACTGTTGGTGCTGTGGCAAGGTTGGTCACTTCGCCATAGATTGCTGGTTCAATTCCAGAAACGCTGCAACCCCTCATGTCAGCAATATGAGAAAGACCGCTCATAATGCCAACACTCGCAGGGGGAGCACTCTAACCCGAGACCAAGGACCCAAACGTGTTTGGGTTCCTAAGGCGAATTGATTGTAATTACAGGGATGTCCAAAGGCCAACAAAATGCCTATCTGGTACTTGGACAGCGGATGCTCTCGGCATATGACCGGGACGAGAAGCCTCATTCAGAACTTTACTCCAGTCGTGAACGGACCAAAGGTCATCTTTGGAGGTTCAGACCGTGGAATTACTAGAGGCTATGGTATGATTACTAACGACAATGTATCCTTCTCAGATGTGGCTTATGTTGAAGGATTGGAACACAATCTCATTAGCATAAGCCAACTCTGCGACAAAGGATACATAGTTGAGTTCCATGCTGATAAGTGCTTGATAAAATCCGTTGACAATATGGAAACGATTCTATCCGGCACTCGAAGCAGGAATATTTTCTGTTTAAATTTCATCTGTATAGATTCCTCCACACCAGTGTGTCTTTTGGCAAAAGATAGTGCGTCTCTTGGTGACCAATGGCACAAGAGACTAGCACATATTAATTTCAAAACAATTAATAAACTATTTTCAATGAACTTGGTACGTGATGCCCCAAATGTCAAATGCGTCAAAGACAGACCTTGTCATGCATGCGTAAAAGGCAAGCAAACAAGGGCTACATTTAAAAGCACTGTTGGCAAAGAGTCTAATAGATGTCTCCATCTATTGCACATGGACTTGTTTGGTCCACTGCAGATTAGAAGTTTGGGAGGCAAGGAATATATATTGCTAATTGTTGATGACTACTCGCGCTTTGCGTGGGTGTTCTTTCTGAAACACAAGTCAGATACCTTCGATATCCTTACCAATTTTGTCAGGCAAGTCCAGAATGAATACAACTGCTCCATAGTCAAAATCAGAAGTGACAACGGAACAGAGTTCAAATCTGGGGCCATGACAGAATTCTGTGAAAGCTTAGGTATCTTTCATGAGTTTTCCTCTCCTCGTACTCCACAACAAAATGGAGTGGCTGAGAGAAGGAATAGAACACTCATAGAGGCCTGCAGGACCATGTTGCGTGATGCTTCACTACCGGAGTACTTCTGGGCCGAGGTCGTCAACACTACATGCCACGTGCAAAATCGAGCACTCATAAACAAAGACCACAATAAGACTCCTTACGAACTTCTGAAAGGCAGACAACCAACAGTCTCTTACTTTAGAATCTTTGGCTGCAAATGCTTCGTACTTAACAATGGGAAGTATCATACCACCAAGTTCAGCGAAAAGAGCTTTGAAGGTATTTTTGTAGGATATAGTAGCCATAGTAAGGCATACAGGATTTTCAATAGAAAAACCCTGGTGGTGGAAGAATCGATACATGTTGTATTTGATGAGACGAGCTTGCTGCAAAGCAATCCTTCTAGTGTGCTCATTGAAGATGCAGGTGAAAAGCTGAAAGAAACTAGCTTGGATGATCCGTCCGAAGAAGAAGGCGAGAAGTTCATTAAGATCACCACTCCCACTCCAATTGGAGAGGCTGATGATCAAAATGAAGAAGTCATCCAGGATGAAGAAATCATTCCAGTGCTTGAAGATAATCCAGATGCAAGGACTCTAGAGCTCAGACATCTGAAGGATCACCCCATGGACCAGATCATAGGAGATCCCCGGGACGGTGTCAGAAATCGGAGAGGTACAACTAATGAGAATCTTCATTTGAGTTTTCTCTCACAGGTTGAACCAAAGAAATTTGAGGAAGCAAACTCAGACGCATCGTGGATAATGGGAATGGAAGAAGAGCTAAATCAGTTCAAGCGCTGCAATGTATGGATACTGGTTCCAAGAACCAAGGGAAAGAACATCATTGGAACAAAATGGGTCTTCAGGAACAAGATGGATGAAGACGGGACTATCATAAAGAACAAGGCCAGACTCGTCGCTAAACTCTATCGTCAAGAAGAAGGAATCGACTTCGACCAGACATATGCTCCTGTGGCCAGGATGGAGGAAATAAGGTTGTTCCTAGCATATGCTGCCTTCAAAGGCTTCACCGTCTATCAGATGGACGTGAAGTCGGCCTTCCTAAATGGTAACTTAAAGGAGGAAGTGTATGTGGAACAACCTCCAGGTTTCGTTGATCCTAACTTTCACGATCATGTCTATTTCCTGCACAAGGCCCTATATGGTCTGAAACAAGCTCCTCGAGCTTGGTATGAAATGTTGTCTACCTTTCTACTTGAGAACAAGTTCACAAGGGGAAAGATAGACAAGACATTATTTCTTAGGGAAATAAAAGGCAAGATTTTGCTAGTGCAAATCTATGTCGACGACATTATCTTTGGCTCTACAGATAACCACCTCTGCAAAAAGTTCTCAAAACTTATGCAAGGAAAGTTTGAAATGAGCAGTATGGGCGAGCTGAAGTATTTCTTAGGGCTTCAAGTGAAACAATCTGAAGATGGAATTTTCATCTCACAGACCAAATTCACCAAAGAGCTCATTAAGAAATTCGGAATGGAGAACGCAACCTCTATGAGGACTCCAATGGGCTCAACTATGTCTCTGGACAAAGATGAAAAAGGGAAACCTTTTGATGAAACCAAGTACAGAAGCATAATTGGATCCTTGCTCTACCTTACTGCCAGTAGGCCTGACATAATGTTCTCAACATGTGCATGAGCTAGATTTCAGGTGAACTCTAAGGAATCTCATTACACTGCTGCAAAGCGGATCCTGAGATATCTTAAAGGCACACCAAATCTTGGCCTATGGTACCCAAGAAGTAATGACAGCGAACTAATTGGATTTTCAGATGCAAATTTTGCAGGGAGCAAAGACGACCAGAAAAGCACCTCTGGGACTTGCCAATTCTTCGGAAGAAGGCTAATTTCCTGGAGTAGTAAGAAGTAGAACTGTGTCGCAATCTCAACGGCCGAGTCAGAGTATATCTCTGCAGGCAGCTGTTGCGCACATTTGCTATGGATAAAGAATCAGTTCGAGGACTACAACCTGCAGTTCAAGGATATACCCTTTGTACTGTGACTCCTCCAGCGCAATTGCAATAGCCAACAATCCAGTCTCTCATAGCCGGACAAAGCACATTGAGCTAAGGTACCACTTCATCCGGGAATATGTGGAGCATGGAGACATAGATCTCCAATATGTGCCTACCGATAGGCAAGTTGCAGATATCTTTACAAAGCCACTGGACGAGACCAAGTTCTCGTTCTTCAAGATAGAGCTTGGGATGCTCAACAAGGAGGACTAAAGAAGGCTGAATGACTAAGAAGCAAGTATTTGAAAAAGGGTTAGTCACAAAATCCACTCTCTCTCAACCTTTTCAAAATTCCACTCGAGAAGTATGAGACATACTCGAGTAACTAAAGACCTACTCGAGTATATGAAAGCACCTACTCGAGTATGTGTACTGACCTACTCGAGTACCTAAAGATCTACTCGAGTTCGTTTCTGACCTACTCGAGTAAGTCAAGATCTACTCAAGTAAGTTTCTGACCTACTCGAGTAAGTCGATACCTACTCGAGTAACTCTCTCACCTACTCGAGTAAGTCCCTTTCTACTCGGGTAGTTTTTCTTACATACTCGAGTAGCTCCAGTCAACCTACTCGAGTAGCTCCTTTATCTACTCGAGTAGCCTGTCTCTCTCTCGATTTCCAGTTTTTCAAAAGTTATTCTATTCGCCACCCAAGGCTAGATGCCGCCTCTTTATTTAAATTAATTAGCGGAAATTGAAGAGTTATATATATATATATGAAGTTCCGAAAACATCAAACCTACTCGAGTTCTTTCTGTCTCTCGAGTACTCTGTCTCTTCGTCTACCCTGCCGACTCGCCTCCGCCGAAGTTGCAGAGCCTTCTCTCTCTCTAATTTCCTCCAGACAGTTGCATCCATGATGACTTCTCACAAGATTGGCGTGGGCTCCGAACTCGTCACCGACGGTATTGCCGAACTTTCCGACGATTTCCACAACCTCCTCATCCTCCTCGACACCGCCGGCCTCTCCTTCATACTCCAAGAACCCTGTCGTGTTCTCTTCCCCGCAGTTGCTGAATTCTTCACCAATCTCAAGGTTCGACGGAATGGCCAAGTTCTCAAATCTACAGTACAGGGGTTGAAACTCAAGTTCACCAAGACCTCTGTTTCTCAACTTCTCCATTTACCTATAGTTGATGAAGAGGATGATCTGGATGATGAAGATTCTGACCGCACAGCACTCTTCTGTGGCATTTCTCCTGACGCTCAGTATATTAAGAGGTCAGACATGAATGCTGAAGGAAAATTCCTTGTTGACATCATTGGCAAAATTCTCCTGTGCAAGACTCACTCCATCAGAGAAATTCACCTATATTTCTTCGATTTAATGCAACCTATTGTATGCCGCAAAAAGTACCAATTTGGTATGTTGATTCTGGACAAGATAAAGGAGAGCATAAAATCCCCCAATTAAGCAAGAATTATATCTCTGCTCCTTCATGAAACCAATCCTGAAGTTTTCAACTTCTCAAAAGGGACTCCTCTTCACCACATGAAGAAGGTCTCCATCTCTTCAATTCAGAGATGGGATCTCAAGCTCAAGAACTCTGCCCAAGCTGCAAAGGCTTCAGAAATCTCAGAAGTTCCAACTGCAGAGGACATGACTCCATCTCCCTCTCCTCATCATGTGGCCAGCTCCTCTGGTGCACCAAGTGAGGGGGAGCCTGCTCCCTCTAGCCTAGTCAGGCCACCCTCTCCTCAGCCAGAGATTCCATCCCTACCTCATACTCCAAAGAGTCCAACCACTTCCTCAGAACAAGTCCCTCAAGACACTCTTATGTCCACAGCTGCTGCCATAGATGCCATGATTGCAGAGCTCACTGAAGATGTGCTTCCCCCTCCTCCTCTATCTCCTCCAGCTCCAACCACTGAACTTCACAAAGACTTGTCTCCAGCACAGTCTCCTGCCCATTCTCCAGCCAGAACTCCAACACCTTCTCCTCCTCCTCCAGTAGATAAGCCAGACACCATCTTCATTTCTGATGAGCCTTCTCCTAAGCCAGCTGAGGCCCCTCTCAGAAACCTTGACTTCTCCATTCCCCATAATACAGAAGAACTGGATGCTGTCACTCATACCACCAGAGCTCTCAGCTCAGTGATCATTGAAGAAATAGCTCCCTGGGTAACACCTCCTATCCCTACTGCTGCTCCCTCTGCTGCTGCTGCTACAGGTTCCTCCTCCTCAGATTTGCTGCAAAGTATTGTCATTCTTCTTCAAGAACAAAGACATTATTTTGACACCTCTCTAAAGGTGGTCACTGACAAGGTCACTACTCTTGAAACTGAGATGAGCCGAGGTTTTGCTGAAATTCAGCATAACACTGACAAGCTAAAGTACCTGTTCCAACTTGGTGGTAAAGCTCTTGACCATACTATCACTAGTATTGGCAATGTCATGGAACAAGGTGTAACCTTAGCAAACAATCATATTGAGCTAGATAAGAGGACTGAGGCCAACAAGATGAAAATGTGTGAAGAGGTTGGAACCTTCAAAGATGACACCATTGAGAAAGTATCTGTTGAAATCAGAAAGGGGGAGGGCTTGATAAAAGAACTCAAAGAACATGTAGAAAAATCTACTACTCAGAAGACAGTTGAATGGGAAGCTCATATAAAGACCATTCATGATGATGTGGTTGCCCAGATACAGAGTGTCAAATTTCACACCTATGACACTGCTGTCTGGATGCACAACCAGATCTTGCCAGATCTGGCAGTTGACCCAAACATCATTCCCCATCATCTCAACCTACTGGCCACAGATGTTACTGCCCAGTTGTTCCTCCTCAACCCACCTTCTCTCCTAGGCCTGGAGACTCAGTTGCTCCACCAGATACTTATGCTCCAGGCTGGGAAGACGATCCTGCTGATATATTCCTTCAAGCTCCTCCAGAGATCAGAACCAAGAAGAAAAGGAAATATGGTGAAGGCCCCTCTGCCAGCAGGACTGCTCCTTCCAAAGCACCTGAACATGCTGAAGCCTAGTCTCCAACTTCAAAGTCTCTCATCTTGGACACACTCAGGTTGGTCATGGATCACAATGAGAACAGGAACATGCACTACAGCTCCCAAGAATGGGAGTTATATGAGAAATCTATGCTGAAAAGGAAGATTCATGATAGAGAATTTGGGAGAAATAACTCTGCTGCTCATCCAAGGCCTCCTAAGTACTTCCCAAAGCCATTCAGTTACCTAAGGAGACAACAAGAGAAGATGGATAAGCAGCAGTGATGAGAAATTGAAATGACAATTGTAGACTTGATGTTTTTTTTGAAACTTATATATATACAATTCTTCACTCTGTCTAATTAACTCTTTCATTATCCTTTGCTTACCTGCTCATATTTTTCTACTTAGTTTCTTTTATGTCCATAATTCACCTTAGTGTAAAGGGTTCTGACTTCAACAAATAGGGGGAGATTGTTGGGTATTTCATCCACATGAACCCAGATTTGATGAAGTCACCCTGGAACTAAGATGAATTAAGTTGTATTTGATGCTTGGTTTGAGCTATATATGTGCAGGAGTTTCACTGGGAAGTGTAGGCCAATGTCAGCCCACAGTGGGTCACCAAACATAGGAACTGTGCAATGTAATCCCTCATTGCATATTCAGAAGTGTTGACTCATGTGTGGTCTGTCTATTGGGATACACTTCATATTCAAGCTATTGGACTATGAGAAAGGCATTGGGGGTTGGCTACTCTAGAAGAATCAATTTTTCCAACATCAGAAAAATTCTAAGTGTTTTACTCGAGTAGTGCTTTCACCTACTCGAGTAGTCTGGGTATAAGTTACTCGAGTAAAGGAATCCTGTACTCGAGTAGACATAGTCATATACTCGAGTAGCTAAGTCATCTACTCGAGTAGACTAAGTCATTTACTCGAGTAGTTCACTTTACATACTCGAGTAGATAGAAACATACTCGAGTAGTTCACTTTACCTACTCGAGTAGTTCTTCTGTTACCCGTGTACCTTGTAATTTCCCTACTCCAGAATTTTTCTAAGTGTTTTACTCGAGTAGAACCTTCACCTACTCGAGTAGGTTACTTCCTCTCGAGTAGTTTAATTAAAATACTCGAGTAGTTGCCAGAATACCTCCTCAGAATTTTTCTAAGTATTCCACTCTAGTAGTTCTTCATGTACTCGAGTAGGTTATGTAATATACTCGAGTAGCTCTTCCAGTACCCGAGTAGTTTCTCTATATACTCGAGTAGGTCTCTTAGTATACTCGAGTAGTTCTGTCTATATACTCGAGTAGTTGATCTCAATATACTCGAGTAGTCTGTTTATACTTACCCGAGTATGTTTCCCATCATATACTCCAGTAGCTATTCAACTACTCGAGTAGTTATTAACTTACTCGTGTAGTTGGCCATATTATTCCGAAAATTTTCTAAGTCATTTTTCTGACGGGATTTTTCAAATCACGCGACATGATTGGTCCACGTGTACATCATTAAGACTGATTATGACCGTTAGTCTCTCCTATATAAGGTCTTATCAGAAAATGACAAACCCTAAGTTTTTCTCAAAGCTTTCTTGTAATCTCTTTTTCGAGAAATATTCTTCAGCCGCCTCTCTCCGACTTTCACGAAACGGAAGCCGCCGCCGCCGCCTTCTTCTCCGGCCATAGCTTCTACTTTTAGAGGTTTATTCTGAAGAAAAGTTACAGATCGAGATCGACTTCACTGATCACATTCTCTCTCTCGATTTCTGTAAAAGGAAGTAGATCCAGATCGAGGCCGAGACCTTCTTCACCGAATTCTGAAAAAGCTGTAAAGTTGAAAAGAAGAAGATCCTGGTCATTTCTTTCAGATCTGAGTGATTTACTATTTGTATTCTTGTAAACACTTTATTAATCTTGTAGGAGAAATCTTCTCCGAGTGTAGGAGTTTTTTTTTCACTCCGAGTTTGTAGGAAGTGCTATCTTCCGATGTGTAGATCTGTTTTGTTGGATTGAGTTTGTAGGAACTTTGTTCCGAGGGTAGGATCGATTTTTGATCCGAGATAGTGGAGTAGCTGAGTCTAGTTGATTGCTAGATCGGTGAGGGAAAGTGGATGTACCCAAGGTTGGGGAACCACTATACATCTTGTGTCATCTGTGATATTGGTAGATATTTCTGTGCAATGCTCTAATTAATTTTTATTCCGCAAAAGACGCACAAACCACCTATTCACCCCCCTCTAGGTGATTTAGGTCGACAATAGTTTTCTTTCGAACAGCAAGAAGCAGAATTGTGTAGCAACCTCCACAGCAGAGTCTGAGTACATCTCGGCAGGCAGCTGTTGCGCACAACTCCTATGGATCAGAAACCAGTTAGCCGACTACGACCTTCAGTTCAAGGAAGTACCAATGTACTGTGACTCCTCCAGTGCAATTGCAATTGCCAATAATCCGATATCGCACAGCAGAACGAAGCATATTGAAGTGCGCTACCACTTCATTTGGGAGCACGTGGAGAACAAGGGCATCTCTCTCTGTTATGTCCCCACGGACAAGCAGATTGCAGATATTTTCACAAAGCCCTTAGACGAAGCCAAGTTCAGTCTTTTCAAAACTGAATTGGGGATGCTAAACTATGAGGAATGAAGACTACAGAAGCTCCAGGCTCATGCATCTAGGGGGAGCCTCTGTCAGGAACTCAAGTGTGAGCACGAGTGTAAGAACTGAGGGAGAGCAAGGGGTCAAATGCAACAGACCCAGATTTGCAGAAGCCGAAAAGGGGGAGATATTACCCTCTCGGCTAAGGCTAAGGTGGCTCCAAGTTTACTCTCAAGAAATTGGTAATGAATATCTCTCTCAACTCCATTTTAAGTTCATGCTTTTCATTCTCATACGCTCTATTCACCTTAGCTTGTAGGGTTTAGGCTTCTTCAAATAGGGGGAGATTGTTGGGTATTGTATCTGTAACAGCCCAAAGTTCTGAAACGGGAAAATTTGGGTGACACGGCCTGGGACACGGGCGTGTCCCAGGGCGTGTCAGGTGGACACGGCCTGCGACACGGGCGTGTCGCAGGGCGTGTCAAGGCAGTGTCGACAGTCGACTTAGGTGTCGACGATTTTTGCTCGACGATCGTCGAGAGGAGGCACACGGCCTAGGACACGGGCGTGTCCATGGCCGTGTCGTTGAGTGTCGAGTGTCGAGATCGTCGAGTGTCGAGATCGTCGAGTGTCGAGTGTCGAGTGTCGAGTGTCGAGATAGGTGACACGGCCTGTGACACGGGCGTGTCACAGGGCGTGTCAAATCGGAACGACGAGCTCAGCCCGCCGAATGATTTTGACAGGGCGTGTCTGGGTGCCGTGTCTGGGCACACGGCCGGGGACACGGGCGTGTCCCAGGCCGTGTGAAGTCTCGTGATGATTTGGGTTTTTTTCACCCAGGTACACGGCCACAGACACGGGCGTGTCTGAAGGCGTGTTGGTGACACGGCCCATGACACGGGCGTGTCCCATGGGCGTGTCACTGGTTTGGATAGGTCGGTTGACCACCGCTTGAGGCACACGGCCAGGCACACGGCCGTGTTCGAGGCCGTGTCGGGTCAAAATGTGTGTTTTTGGCAGAATCGTGGCCGTCCATTTCTTCAGTCTGAATCCAAGGGCTGAAAGCTCTTCTTCTTTTTCCTTAAGGGCCGAATTCAGAAAAGAATCCTCACTTTGAATTGGCCTTCATCTTTCTTCAAGAGAGAGAGAAAGAGTGAGAGAAAGGAGGAGGAAGAAGGGAAGGGGGCTGCTGTTGGTGGTGCTGCGGTTTACCGGCAAGAGATCCGAAGCCAGCGTTGCGGAGGAGACGATCTTGCGAGTCTTGCAAGCTAGCTTTCAAGCCATGGCACCGAAGCGATCGTCAAGGGTAACGACTTTTCTTCCTAGCCATGTGAAGGCTTCTGTTTTGGCATATCTTTTGATTCCCCCACCAAGAGGTGGCTGCTTTTGGGAGTCATTTGGGTGATTCTTGAAATCCCCTTTTGTTGTGCATATAGATCCGGAAATGGAGTACGGAATAGGCATGCTGTGTGAAGCCCATCTGGACAGGTTGGTCTGGATTGGTGATGTTGCATACGAACCGGAGAAGACTCCGTGATACCGTGTAGTGTAAGGAGTCTCGGGTTATACCTGCGAAAAGGAGTAGCAGGAAGTACTGGGGTGGTAGCCCAGGAAAATAGCCTTGTGATGGTTTTGGGTCCAACCTGTGAATGAGGCACAGGTAGTACTGGTGAGACCAGGAAAGGCCCTTTTTGTGATGCTTGATGTCATAGGGTGTCCACCTGTGAAGCGAGTCACAGGAAGTACTGGCATGCCCAGGAAAGACCCCTGACATTTGTGCTTGTGCGGTGTCCACCTGTGAAGAGAGTAACAGGAAGTACTGGTGTGCCCAGGAAAGACCCGCTGTTGTTGTGAGAAAATGGGTGTAAGGCTTATGCCCAGGCTTGAATGCCAGGAACAGGATTGGTGAGACCGACCCGCGCCTTTGATATAGCCATGAGTACGCTGCACGCGGAAAGGGCAAGGCGATTTGAGCAACGGGGGGGGGGGGGGGGTGGAGGATCCGACCTGCGCTATGTCCGTCTGACGTGAGACCAAAAAGTGCGGTCTGTTGGAGCGCATAGCAAGAGTCTTCGGCCTGCGCGCCATGACACAAAGGGGGGCTACGGGCCATCCCGGTGTCCGAGGACTAACTCCGGCTGCACGCCATGGAGTAAATGCTCAAGTGATTTACCGTTGGGTGATAACCCTGATACGGTGGTGGGCAAGAGGTTGCCAGAACACCAAGAATGTGCCCTGAGTGCACGGACCGTTGGGCCGGGTGGCGAACGGTTGTGATGGCTTGTGTGCGTGAAAGCACATTTTGATATATTGCCATACTTGTGATATGATATGCCTGCAGGGATAAATACCGCTGCCCCGAGAGAAGGGGTAGGGTCGTTATAATTTGGTCAGCTGAACGCTGACCGTTGCTTTTGTTTGCCACCGGTGGGTGGATTGTCCCTTGCACAGGTGCTGGAGAGCCGAGCGGGACGCATAGAGGTTGATGCTCCTGCTGGTGTTGCTGCTGCTGCTGTTTAGCCCTCGAAGGCTATGTTTGAGATGTGTGTTTTCTTTTGTTGTGGCCGGCCTGCGCGCCCATAGTTGTAGCCACTGTATGAAAGCTATGTAAGGCCATAAGGCCAACACTTGTTCTTATTGTAAGACATTCCTATATGTATATAAAATGTGGAGTTTTATGTTTGGACATTCATGAGGAGTTCAAGTAGTTTAGGCTTCCGCTAGAATGCATGTGATAGGTGCGATGCGCTACTCTGGTATCATCATGTACCTTCACCGACTGTTTTGTGGTATATCCTGTGGGGCCCCGGCCGGACCTTCTAGAATATATCATATGAACGGATGGGGTTGTTACATTTTTGGTATCGGTTGTTTTGGTCTTTCCCTCTCGAAGTCGTGGTCGACTTCTTTTGTGGGGTGGCGAGCACGTGTTTGTGCAACCCAAAGTCTACGAATGAACTCCTGAATGTCCATGATAGGAATGCAAATTGGTTTGTTTGAGGAACCTGCGTGTTCCTATTTTGTGTTGTTTGCTTGGGTACGACCGCTAATGTATGTGTCTTGTCCACCTTTAGGTGACACGAAGTGGAGCTGGGCCGTCTGAGCCCCAGCGTTCTGATGAGAGTAGGGCACCAGCTGAGGTGCCTACACCTCCACCGTCTGCCGAGCATGTGCGGTTAGTTGCGGAGGCATTATTTACCATGATCCAAGGCCAACCACTTAGGCAGGAACAAGTGGATGTTAGGCCAGAACAGGTGGAGGCAAGGCCGGAACCTGTAGTGGATGTGGCTCCTCGAGCAGCTGAGAAGCAACTAACACGGTTCATGAGTTTCCATCCGCCTACATTTTCGGGAGCGGGTACTCCGACGCAGGCAGAGGATTGGTTATCGCGCGTCAAGAGAGTTATGGCGGCGATTGGCACGGCGGAGCGTCAGAAGGTTACCTTAGCTACATTCTTGCTTGAAGGAGAAGCTCGCTTGTGGTGGGATGAGATAGAGTTACATCATTTGGCGGGTCGTCCGTTAGCTCAAGTCTCCATGGATGAATTCTCTCGATTGTTCCTAGCAAAGCACCTTCCTGTGGCTCAGCGGATAGCCATGGAAAATGAATTCCAACGGTTGACTCAAGGTGAGGGCAGTGTTGACACGTACCTGCATGAATTTACGCGCTTGGGGCGGTATGCGGGTTCGATATTTGCTGATGAGCAGCGGAAGACCAATAGGTTCTATGAAGGCCTGAGGGACGAGTTGAGGTTCCTTGTGTCAAGTTCTGTGAACCAAGGTTTCCAAGCATTGGTTGACACTGCAACCGCGTTGGAAAAGGATATGAAAAGGGTGCAAGGAAAAAGAGCTTTGACTGTGACGCAACCGGAGTGGAAGGCGCCCCGATCTGGGAAACCATTCTATAAGAAGAAATGGGGTAAGAAGTCCAAGCCGAGTGGACAAGCTCCTTCATCAGTTGCAACGGGAGCAACGTCAGGGGCTACTTCCAAGCCAGATACTCGGGTCTGCTACAATTGTGGCCGCATGGGGCATATTGCGCGAGATTGTCGGATGCCGCCGAAGAGTGAAAAGAAGGCGGGAGCATCGTATGCGGAGAAAGGAAAGGCGGTGGTGGATTCCTCTGCCTCGCAAGCGCAACCCCGGGTCTACAATCTTGGCCTGCAGGAGGCCATCAAGCAGAGTGACGTGGTCACAGGTATGAGTTTAGTTTTGCTTATGCTAATGTTTGTATGCTTAGCTTAGTACCTCTTTGTTTGCAATTTGTATGTGTGACATGGTTGTCATAGGTTTTGTGATGATTCGGGACACGCTGGCGCGAGCACTGTTTGATACAGGTGCATCGCATTCTTTTCTGTCTTGTGATTTTATAACGCGGCTTGGGATACCCAGTCGTGCAAAGACAGATAAGGTCAGAGTGGTGTTGCCGAATGGCTGTTGGATGCTTGCGGATCAAGCTTGCGATGTGGCGGTTCAAGTAGGAAGTCGGGATTTTTGTTTAACCGCATTTGTTTTGCCAATTTCGGAATTCGATGTGATTTTTGGGATGGATTGGCTTGCGGAGCAGCATGCTATGATCGATTGCCAGTCCAAAGAAATCACGTTGGGCCAGAATACCGAACAGGAGACCAAGTTCGCGGGTATGCGAGGAGTAGGCGGGACGTTGATGTCTGCACTCCAGGTAGTCAAAGCTGTTCGGAAGGGTGCGGAGTGTTACTTTGCACTAATTCAGGCTGTTGAGCCTAAGGCCACTTTGTGCGAGGTTCCGATTGTGGCAGAGTTTACTGATGTGTTTCCCGCAGATCTCCCTGGGCTACCACCCCAGCGGGAGATTGACTTCACAATTGAGTTGGTGCCAGGTGCGAAACCCGTGGCCCGCTCGCCATATCGCGTCGTGCCAAAAGAGATGGCTGAGTTGAAGGTTCAACTCCAAGAAATGTTAGAGCAAGGTTATATACGCCCAAGTATGTCACCTTGGAGCGCGCCTGTGCTTTTTGTAAAGAAGAAAGACGGTGGATTGCGATTGTGCATCGACTACCGTGAACTAAATAAGCTGACCGAGAAGAATAAATATCCAATCCCTCGGATTGATGAATTATTTGATCAGCTAGTTGGTTCTACCGTCTATTCGAAGTTGGACCTGAAGTCTGGTTATTACCAGTTACGGATTCGGGAAGGTGACATTCCCAAAACTGCATTTGGAACACGCTATGGGCACTATGAGTTCACAGTCATGCCATTTGGACTGTGCAATGCGCCCTCTGTGTTTATGGACTTGATGCACCGCATATTCCGTGAGTACCTGGATCTGTTTGTGATCGTGTTCATTGATGATATCCTGGTGTACTCAAAGTCGAAAGCTGAACATGAGATTCACTTGCGGTTGGTGTTGAATACGTTGAGGCAAAATCAGCTCTATGCCAAGTTCTCGAAGTGCGAGTTTTGGCTATCGTCAGTGGCATTTTTGGGCCATGTGGTGAGTGGAGCGGGCATTGCAGTGGATCCAGCGAAGATAAGGGCCATACAGGAGTGGCCAATGTTGTCTTCCGTGGCCGAGGTCAGGAGCTTCCTTGGACTTGCGGGCTACTATAGAAGATTTGTTGAAAACTTCTCGCGGATCGCTTTGCCGCTAACCACACTGACGCGAAAAGATCAGAAGTTCGTTTGGACGCCAGAGTGCGCACGAGCGTTTGAAGAGCTGAAGATTCGGTTGACCACGGCGCCAGTGTTGTCTTCGCCATGTGGGACCGATGGTTTTGTTATTTATAGTGATGCCTCAGGGAGCGGCTTAGGCTGCGTTCTGCTGCAAAGCGGAAAAGTGATTGCTTATGGCTCACGCCAGCTGAAGGTGCACGAGCGAAACTATCCCGTCCATGATTTGGAATTAGCGGCGGTGATTTTTGCACTCAAGTTGTGGCGGCACTACCTTTATGGAGTGAAGGTGGAGATCTATACTGATCATAAGAGCCTCAAGTACCTTTTGGAGCAGAAAGAGTTGAACATGCGACAACGAAGGTGGTTGGAGTTCCTTGGGGACTACACTTTCGAGATTCACTATACACCCGGGAAGGGAAATGTTGTCGCGGATGCCTTGAGTCGGCGAGTTACGGCTAGAGCGAATTGGTTACAAAGGCATGATGAACGTCTGATCCAGGAGTTGGAGGCATTGGAGATCTATTGTGTTGACAAAAATTCCACTGCCATTGCGTGTTTGAACTGGACCGAGGTGCAATGTGACCTTGCGGACCGAGTTCGACGGGCAACGGAGTTGGATGAAGATCTCTTACGCTATGTGAATGAAGGGCCAGAGGGCAAATTTACCTGGATTGACGGTCTGTTGCGAAAAGAAGGCCGATTGTGCATCCCAAATGTGGGGAAACTGAGGGAAGAACTGATGTATGAAGCACATTATACGAAGTATTCCATTCACCCCGGGAGCACAAAGATGTTCAACGATATGAAAAAGCTCTTTTGGTGGCCAGGGCTCAAGAAAGATATTGCCCTTTATGTGGCCAAATGCCAAACATGTGCGATGGTGAAGTCTGAATGCCAAAAGCCGGGCGGTTATTTGAAGTCACTACCGATCCCAGTGTGGAAATTTGATGATATTTCCATGGATTTTGTGCATGGATTGCCAAGATCGCAGCGAGGAAATGATTCCATTTGGGTGATAGTTGACCGGCTAACCAAAGTAGCACATTTCCTTCCGAACAGGCGGGATGATTCAGTTGAAAGTTTGGCAAAGTTATATGTTGACCAGATTGTGCGGCTTCACGGTGTTCCTCGGAGCATCGTAAGTGATCGAGATGGGCGGTTTACGTCAAATGATTGGAGGCTAGTTCACCGACTGTTGGGCACGAAATTGACTTTCAGTACGGCCTTTCATCCCCAAACGGATGGCCAAACTGAACGTACCAACAGAACAATGGAGGACATGCTCCGAATGTGCGCCCTTGATTTCGGAAAGAAATGGGAAGATCATCTCTATATGGTCGAGTTTGCATATAATAATAGCTACCAAGCAAGCATTGGGATGGCACCATATGAAGCTCTATATGGCAGGAAGTGTCGTACTCCCTTGGCTTGGGTAGAAGCGGGTGAAGCTCGGATTGTTAAACCAAATGAGGTGGATGAAGCAAACTCAACCATTCAGACGATTCGAGAGAGATTGCTGATTGCTCAAGATCGACAAGCGAAGTACTACAACGCCAAGCACCGGAACGTTGAGTTTGCGGTTGGCGATTGGGTCTACTTGAAGATCAAGCCATTCAAAGGTGTCTCCAGGATTCGACGATTGAAAAAGTTGAGTCCAAGATATTTAGGTCCTTTTGAAGTAGTTGAGCGAATTGGCGAAGCGGCTTATCGGCTAGCTCTGTCGGCGGACTTGGGTGGATTACATGATGTTTTTCACATCTCGGTACTGCGGAAAGCCGTGAAAGATCCAGCTCAAATGATCGCGGATGATCGTGTGCCGGTGGAGTATGGGCTAACAACGAGAGTTAGACCCATTCAGATCGAAGATCGAGCCGAGAAACAGTTGCGGAACAAGACGGTCGATATGGTAAAAGTCCGGTGGGACAACTGCGGCCGTGAAGAACTGACATGGGAGCGTGAGCAGACCATGCGAGAAGAGTTCCCTGAGCTGTTTGTGTAAATTGGAGCGAAAAAGTTGTAACATTAAATTTTATATGTTGTAACCTTTTTCTTGCTGGTTTCTGTTGCTTTCCTGTCTCCAAATTTCGAGGACGAAATTTCCTGTAGGAGGGGAGGATTGTAACAGCCCAAAGTTCTGAAACGGGAAAATTTGGGTGACACGGCCTGGGACACGGGCGTGTCCCAGGGCGTGTCAGGTGGACACGGCCTGCGACACGGGCGTGTCGCAGGGCGTGTCAAGGCAGTGTCGACAGTCGACTTAGGTGTCGACGATTTTTGCTCGACGATCGTCGAGAGGAGGCACACGGCCTAGGACACGGGCGTGTCCATGGCCGTGTCGTTGAGTGTCGAGTGTCGAGATCGTCGAGTGTCGAGATCGTCGAGTGTCGAGTGTCGAGTGTCGAGATAGGTGACACGGCCTGTGACACGGGCGTGTCACAGGGCGTGTCAAATCGGAACGACGAGCTCAGCCCGCCGAATGATTTTGACAGGGCGTGTCTGGGTGCCGTGTCTGGGCACACGGCCGGGGACACGGGCGTGTCCCAGGCCGTGTGAAGTCTCGGGATGATTTGGGTTTTTTTCACCCAGGTACACGGCCACAGACACGGGCGTGTCTGAAGGCGTGTTGGTGACACGGCCCATGACACGGGCGTGTCCCATGGGCGTGTCACTGGTTTGGATAGGTCGGTTGACCACCGCTTGAGGCACACGGCCAGGCACACGGCCGTGTTCGAGGCCGTGTCGGGTCAAAATGTGTGTTTTTGGCAGAATCGTGGCCGTCCATTTCTTCAGTCTGAATCCAAGGGCTGAAAGCTCTTCTTCTTTTTCCTTAAGGGCCGAATTCAGAAAAGAATCCTCACTTTGAATTGGCCTTCATCTTTCTTCAAGAGAGAGAGAAAGAGTGAGAGAAAGGAGGAGGAAGAAGGGAAGGGGGCTGCTGTTGGTGGTGCTGCGGTTTACCGGCGAGAGATCCGAAGCCAGCGTTGCGGAGGAGACGATCTTGCGAGTCTTGCAAGCTAGCTTTCAAGCCATGGCACCGAAGCGATCGTCAAGGGTAACGACTTTTCTTACTAGCCATGTGAAGGCTTCTGTTTTGGCATATCTTTTGATTCCCCCACCAAGAGGTGGCTGCTTTTGGGAGTCATTTGGGTGATTCTTGAAATCCCCTTTTGTTGTGCATATAGATCCGGAAATGGAGTACGGAATAGGCATGCTGTGTGAAGCCCATCTGGACAGGTTGGTCTGGATTGGTGATGTTGCATACGAACCGGAGAAGACTCCGTGATACCGTGTAGTGTAAGGAGTCTCGGGTTATACCTGCGAAAAGGAGTAGCAGGAAGTACTGGGGTGGTAGCCCAGGAAAATAGCCTTGTGATGGTTTTGGGTCCAACCTGTGAATGAGGCACAGGTAGTACTGGTGAGACCAGGAAAGGCCCTTTTTGTGATGCTTGATGTCATAAGGTGTCCACCTGTGAAGCGAGTCACAGGAAGTACTGGCATGCCCAGGAAAGACCCCTGACATTTGTGCTTGTGCGGTGTCCACCTGTGAAGAGAGTAACAGGAAGTACTGGTGTGCCCAGGAAAGACCCGCTGTTGTTGTGAGAAAATGGGTGTAAGGCTTATGCCCAGGCTTGAATGCCAGGAACAGGATTGGTGAGACCGACCCGCGCCTTTGATATAGCCATGAGTACGCTGCACGCGGAAAGGGCAAGGCGATTTGAGCAACGGGGGGGGGGGGGTGGAGGATCCGACCTGCGCTATGTCCGTCTGACGTGAGACCAAAAAGTGCGGTCTGTTGGAGCGCATAGCAAGAGTCTTCGGCCTGCGCGCCATGACACAAAGGGGGGCTACGGGCCATCCGGTGTCCGAGGACTAACTCCGGCTGCACGCCATGGAGTAAATGCTCAAGAGATTTACCGTTGGGTGATAACCCTGATACGGTGGTGGGCAAGAGGTTGCCAGAACACCAAGAATGTGCCCTGAGTGCACGGACCGTTGGGCCGGGTGGCGAACGGTTGTGATGGCTTGTGTGCGTGAAAGCACATTTTGATATATTGCCATACTTGTGATATGATATGCCTGCAGGGATAAATACCGCTGCCCCGAGAGAAGGGGTAGGGTCGTTATAATTTGGTCAGCTGAACGCTGACCGTTGCTTTTGTTTGCCACCGGTGGGTGGATTGTCCCTTGCACAGGTGCTGGAGAGCCGAGCGGGACGCATAGAGGTTGATGCTCCTGCTGGTGTTGCTGCTGCTGCTGTTTAGCCCTCGAAGGCTATGTTTGAGATGTGTGTTTTCTTTTGTTGTGGCCGGCCTGCGCGCCCATAGTTGTAGCCACTGTATGAAAGCTATGTAAGGCCATAAGGCCAACACTTGTTCTTATTGTAAGACATTCCTATATGTATATAAAATGTGGAGTTTTATGTTTGGACATTCATGAGGAGTTCAAGTAGTTTAGGCTTCCGCTAGAATGCATGTGATAGGTGCGATGCGCTACTCTGGTATCATCCTGTACCTTCACCGACTGTTTTGTGGTATATCCTGTGGGGCCCCGGCCGGACCTTCTAGAATATATCATATGAACGGATGGGGTTGTTACAGTATCCACAACGTACCTGATTTGAAGAAGCCCCTGAACAAGCTAAGGTGAATAGACAATGTATTTGATGAAACCTTTCATGTTGCGCTTGCAGTTATTCCACGCTAAGTACACACCAATGTCAGGGTGAAGTAGGTCAATATACACGGGTCTGCGCAACGTAATCCCTCATTGAGCAGATCAATGTGTTGGCCTACGTGTACTCTCTCTATTGGAGTGTACTTATCTTTAAGTACAGGGCCGTGACAATGCAAGAGCAGACAAGGAGCAAGGATGGGTCCAAGAGCAGCTCATGGGTGGAAAGACGAAAAATCGTCTAAGTAATAATCGACGAGAATCACCAAGTGATTCTCGCCGAATCGTCAAGAATCACTGGCTGATTCTCGCCATCTCTATCCAGCTACATCAAAGCGTGCAAATCGGGCGCTAAGTCATAATCGTCGAGAATCATCAAGTGATTCGGCGAGAATCACTAGGGATTCTCGCCGAATCGTCGAGAATCACTGGCTGATTCTCGCCGACTCGTCGAGAATCCCCTTCGATTCTCGCCGATTTTGACTTGGGCGATTTTCTGGATCCCGCTGGACCGGATCAAATGTTAAGACGATGTTTTGAACCACTTTTAGGGTTTCTTATGGTGGGACCCATAACGGTCATAAAGGAGTATTCTACTGTATAAATACACGCGTATTTTGAACAGTAAAGTGACACACAGAAAAATAAAGCCAAGTCGCCGATCTTGACCTAGATCGCGAAACCTGCTCCGCCGCCGTCGCCGCTCGTGCAAGTAGATCGCCGGCTTTGATCGTGGTTGCTTCCAGATCTCCAGCGATAGAAGCTCAGCTAAGCACAGCGTCTCACGCATCTAACCAGAGATCCCTTGTCTCTTGATTCGTTGATCGGGAAAACCTTCCCCTTCCGAATCGATCGAGACGATCGATCCTAGTGTGACTGTTGGAAGACCTTGCTAGCTTTGCTACGAAGATTGAATCTCCAAAGTACAGCAGCCGCACACCGTTGTCGCGGCCAATCCCGAGAACCATGCCGCCGCCCTTCTTGCCGCCGCCGGTTTCGGGGAGATTCTCTCCAAGTGAGATCTAGGGTTGTGCACTCTTCATTGACTTCACGAACACGTCATCGAACGAAGAGGGACACCTTAGTCTCCATAAGTTGTTTGTATTTCTTGTACATTCTATTTTCATTTTTGTTGTAAAGGAACGTTGGTTCCTAGTTGTAAGGGTTGTGTGCAACCCGTGTTGTGGGAGTGGTGACTCCTACGTGTGGAAGGGTTCCTTCCGTTAGTGCAAGGATTGGATTTCAATCCTGTTGGTGAAGTGACCGAGTCGTCCCTGGTTGGGAGATAGGTCGAAGGGGGAAAGTGGATGTACCCAAATCGGGGAACCACTATAATTTGCTTGTGTCCTTTCTGTGCTGCGCTGTTTTGCTTTCTTGTGCAGGTACAATTTTAATTCCGCAAAAATACCACAAGTCACCTATTCCCCCCCCCCCCCTCGTAGGTGAAGGTAGTTGACACTAGGTGGACTTTCATAACGTGCACTCAAGACCTCAAATGCACATCAAATACAGTTGATGTGTGTGACATTGACTTGTTTGACTTCTCACAAATCAGGGACATTGAGAGAAATGGACCCAACAGCTTCTGTAATAATTTAATAAACCATGTATGAATTAATAATGGGTCTATGACCTCAAAATCGATCTAAATTTTTTGACGGTCCTTAGGGTCATAAATGTCCCTGGTAAAAATATCAACCCATTTGGGATTGATTTGAGTAGGTATTGATGTGACCAAAGTTGGTCCCTTAAGGGTAATTTATGCCAAAAAATACACTAGGTAGAGTGAGTGACCATTCCTCACCCAATTATGATGAAACTTTATCCACTGACTTGTAGTCACTTATAACCCCCACACCAGTGGCTTTGGGTGGTTTGGGACGGATATGCCCTCAAACCCTTGTATTACTCTAGGGTTGCCCTTTTGAGTATTGAGAAGGACATGGGGTCATATTTCCTTAGATCAACTAGAAAATCTATAGACTACTTCATAGGGTGGTAATAAGCCCTAGATAATTTTATTGGGACTTTTAGGAATATTTATTCCCCCTGAGTTAATTAAGGATTAATCAGGGCACCTTATTTCAAGATAAATTTAATGTTTAAATATTCTAGGATGTTCATGAAACTTGGGAAGTGAGCCTATTCTGAGGTTATTGTTCTCTGATAATTTTGTTAAGAATTTTGGATTAATATATTTGGTACTTTATTCACAACCTCAATGTTTGCCCTGCGTTGAGTGAACAACCCTCACTCAATGCCAAAACACTTAGAGAGTTATTCTGACTCTAGGCATTGAGAGCATTGAGTCCACTCAATGCTTTTTGCCTTGATGTTGAGAGCATTGAGTATGTATTCAACACTCAAAGCTTTCTGCCTCAGCCAACTTTCTGCGTTGAGAGTGTTGAATGTGTCTTCATCACTCAACGCTTTTTGACATAGCCAAACTTTCTGTCACTTAGCGTTGAGTGAGCCTTCATCACTCAACACCATGTTACTTAGATAGATTTTGTCACTTGCGTTGAGTGAGTAAGCTTCACTTAACGCCAAACTACTTAACAGATAATCTTCTGTTATCTGGCATTGAGTGAGTAAGTTATACTCAACGCCTTTGGACTTAGCCAATTTTCTGTAAGACCCCCCTTTTTTCAATTTAAAACCCCGGGGTCTTAGTCCCAGAACCGCCGCCTTGCGGTGACATCTTCGCACCCGGGAAGGTCGTCACGACAAGACGTCGATCCCGCCGGCCAAATCGATCGCAACTGTAGTGATGTTCATGATAGGATGTCCTTCAAGTTTTCATCTGAGTGACCTAGGATTATTACTGGAGTCCTATCATGACATAAATGATTTAATTCCAGGATACTGTATTTTCCTCAATTAATCTTCTGTTTAAATAATTTCTTACAAGAGCCAATTATACTCAAGTTGATCATGAAGTATAAATTTTAGACATGATTAATGTTTCATAAATTCATGATAATATTCCATATATCTAAAAGTGACAATTTCCAAATTTGAGATTTTCTACATATATTTAAGCGGCCTAAAATTATTTTAGCAGTAAATTCTCATATTCCAAGATTTGTAAATCAACTACTTGATATTTTCATCCAAATAATTTGAGTTAAATATATTACACTACTACTATCCTAAACGTATCACTGGTCAACTTTCATGATTTTTCAAAGAATATTTAATTCTAAATCAATTCAATATAAAAATCAACAAAGAGCATAATTGTGAATCAAGTACTATAAATATAATTCAAAAATTCCTAATTAAATTCCTAATAATAGATATCATCCAAAAATCATCAGTGGCCAAAATTCACATTTTTACAAGTTAAATTATTCGTTAAATGATTTATTTACCAAGTATGGACTTTACAATGTTTATGAAGTAAGCAATATATAAAATCCTTTAAAAATTACACTAAAATTCAGAGACCTCTATTTAGATCAAAAACCTCTACTGGCCAAATTTTACTAAATTCCATTTAAACCAAAAGATCAAATTAAATCAAATACTAAATTGGACACTTTGATATTTAACAAAGGAACTATCATGAATATAATCCATAAAATTCCACTAAAAATATCCAGTGGTTCAACTCACCCTAAGATTCATTCTAGCCCAACTTCACAATTTTTGGATGATGTTAAGTTATTATTTTGACATAGTAGTGCTTCTACCCTAAAGCTAGAGTTTGACTTTTGAGGTACTTAACTACTTCTAAATTCCCTAACACTTCAACCAGAGGCTTAATATATACATAAGCTATCTTTCTACTGAATTACAAGGCTATACAAGGGCATTTGACCCTATGTCCTTCACAACCCCCAAAGGTCCTTCCTTAGGGTGTGAACTTGGGTCCAAGGGTAAGTCAACCCTAATTCATCCATACACAAAGAGGGGAGATTACTTAAGCTAATACTAAGTCAGTGGTCAAAAAGGGCTGTGCATTCAATATTTCATTTTTTTCTTCTTTTTGGCTATAAGCACACCAAGCCCTTTACAAGCCAACACATGCAAGGGATTTCCCTAACTTGCTGTTGTCCATATGAGCTGAAAATTTAACCATGCCTTAATAATGTTCTCATGGACATGCCACCAAAAATTGGGGCCTTTTGGAGTTGAACAACTCCAAGAATCACCTAAACAAGCCTAGTGATAATTTGGTAATTTCCCCTGATTTTAATTCCAATTAATCCCATTTTTGGGCAGGGCCTAAATATTCCCTAAACTATTTACTTCCCAAAATCCCTGATCTTTTGGGCCTCTGGATGGGCTTGGGCATCTCTTTCAATTTCTGCATTTTTGCTATTTGCAGCCCAAGACCATTCAATTTTTCAGATCTTGCAATTGAGATATCTCAACATGCAGAGGGCTAAATTGTCTACGTTTTCTACTATAGGTCTATTACAACCCTAAGGGCAGGCCACCAAAATTTGGGGCATTGTGGAGTTGATAAGCTCCAAAAATCAACAAAATTTAATTTATCAAATTCTGACTAAAATTATAGAATTATTTTCCCCATAAATTCTCATGTTTGGGGAGGGGATAGATATGACTAATTAAGCCACATGCCCAAAATATCAGTCCATCTGGACTTAGGGTTTGGGCAGGGCACTCATTTTAGTTTCTGACCTATCCTAGGACCAGCCCTAGGAAAAAGGCTCTATAGGGCAGACGACTTAACCAAAAATTATGTGTAATATATAAAATTAAAGGTGACTTCAAGACCTACAATTGTCATGTTGAGAATATGTTATGAAAAAGGCTGTAAGTGCCCTAATATTGGCATGCAAAGGCCAGTTATAAAAGACATAAAAATAGCACTACTCATGTAATTAATTAGTTCCTTGATTAACATTTTTGCATGGCACGGATCTTGACGTCATCGGGCGACAGCTGCTTATCTTCTCCAAACTGCCTGGAATCCAGCCGAGCTTTCACGGGGGCTTTTCCTGCGGCTACCGGCGGCGCCTCCACCGGCAAACTTCTCCTCCCCCCTCACGGAGGTGGGGGCAACCTTTGCCGGCGGTTAGGGCGGCAGAATATGGCGGCACCACCTCACCCGAAACCTCCCAAACGCCATTAATGGCGGAAAAAGAAAAACTGGGTTCGGGCTCATTCGAGCCCGAACCCTACCCTAAATATTCCTAAGATCTAGGCATGAAGAGAGAGGTGAGGGATGACCTTCCCAGCGGCCTTGCAACGTGAGGAGCGGCGGGGAAACATTGCAGCGGGGCCGGCGCTGATCCTTGGTTTTCACGGCTCCAGCTCGGGTTCTCTCTCTCTCTCTCTGCTGCTCTCCTTGTCCTGAGTGTGATGAAACTGAAAGGAGAGAGGGGGGCGGGAATGAGAAGATGAAGTATGCAGGGGGGGGGGTGATAATTCCTATGTGATATGTGGCGGCCTAGCCTTGTTCTTGTCCCCATGCATGCATGGGTGAGCCCCACTCCATCCACCTCTTTCTCCATGATTCCAGGGGTCGGCCAGCCCAAGTGGGAGCTGATGGCATGGGTCCAAGTGGCTCATTCCACTAAACACCCTTAAATATACATGTTTCTCTCTCCTAATTATTCTTTAATTTCTGAGATTCTCTCTCTCTCTCCTAGTCACTAAGTTGGCTAGTCAATCTTCTAGTCTATTGGCAGCCCACATGTTTATTTCATCCACCAAAACATGGTTAGACCAAGTGAGTTGGGCTTGAGCTTGAGTTAGCCCATTTGGCAAGCTTGACCCAAACCTAGGCTACGGTTGACTTAGGTCAATTTGGTCTTTGAGGTTGGCCCAAATGGGTCTTTGGTGACCCATTGACCTCCCATAAGGGCTAGGTAGGGTTGTCTTGGCCCTTTGGAGGTCACTTGACCCTTTGGCAGGGCACTTGACCACATTATCGCTAGAGTTGACTTTGGTCAACTTAGCCCTTTTGGTTGGCACCATTGGGTCCTTGGTGACCCATTGGCCTCTCACTAGGGTTATGAAGGTATGTGTGGGGTCCACATGGCTAAGGGAACTTCAATTGGCCCTTGTGCAGGTCAGTTTGACCCAATGTAGGTTAGGTTGACCCATTTAGGGTTATAGTTGACTTTGGTCAACTTAGCCTCTTGAGTGGACCCCAATGGCTCCTAGGTGACCCATTGACCTCACTCTAGGGTTAGGTGGGCTTGGGTGGGGTCCGCTTGGCTTGGGGATGGTCAATTGACCCTAAGTAGGTTAGTTTGACCCATTTAGGGTTAGGGTTGACTTGGTCAACTTAACCCCCTTTGACTGCCCTCCATGGGTCCTTAGTGCTCTAATTGATCTTACAATGGGTTGATGAGACCATGGTGGGGTCTTGAAGTCTTGGTGAAGCCCCATGGTTATCTTAAACTAAGGTTCAGGAATTTACTATTTGCAGACCATAGTGGTCTCACCCACATTCTTAGGTTTTTCTTGGTCTTCTTGGGCTTCCTAGGGTTTTGTCATGACCTAGTCATGGCCAAAACCACTCTTAGAGGTCTAGTTGGAAATGGGATATTACAAATCGCAATAAACAAAACAAAGATTTCGTCCCCAAAATCAACGCTAAGCCTACGTGAATTTTTATCGAAGAAAAGGAAACTTGTAACATCCCATAAGAAGTGATATATTACATCTCGACGCCATGGTTGCTAAGTGGGGTTTTAATGGAAACCTAAATATATGATCAATTTGCTCATTTGGCAAAGCCAAGATCCCAATAAACAAAAGATTAGCCTCTACTCTTCCTAGAACAACCCTACTAGTTTTAAAAACAGGAAAGTAAATTGAACATATTGAGAGGTTGTGAGGTATACCTGACTAAATAGCTCCGGATATCTTTCCCAAGTATGCTCCTCTCGTCCGTGGTTCCTCCACAGGACCTTGACTACCAGGATCTTCTTGCGGCGCAAGACTCGTATCCCCTGGTTGTCGATCTGTATCGGCTCCAAATGTACAGATCGATCCGAAGCTACCGGCCCATAAGTGGTCGTAATCTGCAACTCCAGGTGTAGTAGAGCCCTCCTGAGTGAAGACACGTGAAAGACGTCATACAAGCCGACCAGCTCCGGTGACAGCTCTAGCCGGTAAGCTAGGGGACCGATCCGCTCCAAGATCTTGAACGACCCCATGTACCTCGGGCTAAGCTTCTTCCGCCGACCACGTACTCGTGAAACCCCATGCAATGGCTGGATCTTCAAGAACACTCGATCCCCTACCTGAATCTCCACTAGATGATGTCGAGCGTCATAATATTTCACCTGCCTGCTCTGCGCCTCCAGCATTCTATCTCGTATCAGCCGTACCTGTGCCTCAGTATCCTCGATAAAGTCCGTGCCCACAGTCTTTGGACACTCATCTTGTATCCAAGACAACGGAGTCCTACATTTCCACCCATACAACGCCTCATATGGAGCCATCCGTATACTAGACTGATGACTATTATTGTTCGAAAACTCCACTAAGGGCAACATCCTCTCCCAGGGCTCTCCACGGTCCACAATACACAGTCTCAGCAGGTCACCCAGTGTCCGGTTGGTGCACTCTGTTTGCCCATCTATCTGGGGGTGGAAGGCCATACTGAAAGTCAGTCAAGTACCCAAGTATGTCTATAATGTCCTCCATTCCTTGGACGTGAATCGTCCATCTCGATCCGACACGATCATCTTGGGAACCCCATGATATCGCACAAACTGCTCTATGAACCTCCGTGCCAGTACTCCGACAGCATCCTCCTTCCTGATCGGGATGAACCTAGCCACCTTCATCAGTCAGTCAATGATTACATAGATAGAATCGTTTCCCGCCCGTGATCGAGGGAGGCCATGGATGAAGTCCATCACGATATACTCAAATTTCCACTCCGGCACCGGGAGTGGCTGCAATAAACCAGCGGGATGTCTGCACTCTGCCTTCACTAACTGGCACGCCTCGCAGTGGGTCATGAAGTAGGCAATGTCCTTCTTCATGCCCGACCAGTATAGAGTCTTCTTCAAATCCGTCATCATCTTAGTGATCCCAGGATGTATAGAATATCTGCTATGATGAGCCTCGACCATGATGTCCTCCCGAATCTGGCCTCCATCCGGTATGTAAGTCCGACCTCTGAAATATATCAAATCATCTTGTATCGTGTAGTCTCCAACTGAGGCTACCTCCAAGGCCCGGAAAATCGGTTCTAGTTTGGCATCCCGCCTCTGCCAATCTTTGACTCTGTCATGTATATCATAGGTGATGCTCGTAGCGGCTAGGTACTCCTTGTACCGCTCAGGGTCATCAGATGATACCAGAGTGATATGCATCTCTTCAAAACTCCGTACTAGCTCCATGGACATAAGATGGGGCCCTGCTCCAGAAGTGGAAGCTCTCCGGCTCTGTGCATCGGCCACCACGTTAGCCTTACCCGGATGGTAGTGCATCACATACTAATAGTCCGCTAGAAACTCCACCCATCTGGGTTGCCGGATATTCAGTTCCTTCTGCGTATCCACATATTTCAGATTTTTATGATCTGAAAATATATCGCAGTGGACACCATAGAGGTAGTGCCGCCAAACCTTCAATGCAAATATAACCACTCCCATATCCAAGTCGTGAACTGGGTAGTTCTGCTCGTGTTTCTTTAGCTGGCGGGAGGCATAAGTGATCACATGTCCCTTTTGAATCAAAACTGCTCTCATGCCATGGTAGGAGGCATCCACATAAACCTGAAATCCTTCTCTCCCGGAGGGGAGGGCAAGTATCGGAGCCGAAGTGAGTCGACTTTACAGTTCTTGGAATGTCGACTTGCACTGTGGTGTCCAAACAAATGGTATATCCTTCCTTGTCAGAGAGGTAAGTGGGAGGGCAAGTCTAGAAAAACCCTCTACGAACTTCCGGTAGTAGCCGGCAAGTCCTAGGAAACTCCGTACGTCTGTAGCTGTCTTCAAATGTGGCCAATCTCGGACTGCCTGAATCTTTTCCGGATCTACTGCCAACCCTGCTCCACTAATAACGTGTCCGAGGAAGGCCACCTCCTTCAGCCAGAACTGGCATTTGCTGAATTTGGCATATAACTGATGTTACCGTAGCTTCTCCAAGGTCAGCGTCAGATGGCTCGCGTGCTCCTCCTCGGTCCTCGAGTAAATGAGGATGTCATCGATGAAAACGATGACAAACACATCTAGATATATCTCGAAGACCCGGTTCATGAGAGTCATGAATGTTGACGGCGCATTCGTGAGCCCGAAGGGCATCACGGTAAACTCGTAGAGTCCATACCTGCTGCTAAAAGCAGTCTTCTGTATATCCTCCTCTCGGATCCTCAACTGATAATAGCCCGATCGCAAGTCCAACTTCGAGAAGAAGTGGGCTCCCTCCAACTGGTCGAACAGCTTGTCTATCCTTGACAGAGGATAGGTATTCCTGACTGTTAGCCGGATAAACACCCGGTAATCGATACACAACCTGAGTGTTCCGTCTTTCTTCTTGACAAACAACACTGGGGCTCCCCATGGCGAAGAGCTCGGCCGGACAAACCTGGCTTCCACCAACTCCTGCAGCTGACTTCGGAACTCTGTCAGCTCCCTTGGGGCTATGCGGTAGGGAGCTCTGGATACCGGCTTGGCCCCTGGCATAAGCACTAACTGGAAATCCTGCTCTCTGTGCAGGGGTAGCCCTGGTAGTTTCTCCGGGAAGATGTCCGCAAAATCACGCACCACGGGAATGTCGGATACAGATCCCTTGACCTCCGCCATCTCGAAGAGAATCTGATAAATCTCGTCGCCCTGCAAGTGGGCCTTGACTGCCTGAATAGACGATAGGAATATATGGGAGGCGGGTCTAATACCTTCCATCACGACGAACGAGTCCCCATATCTCAGGGTAATCCTCTTGGCCAAGCAGTCAATCTGGGCATGGTTCCAATGGAGCCATGTCATACCCAGAATCAGATCAAAATCAGGCAGCAACAGAATTGTCGTTGGAGCTTCGAAGGGTTTTCCGCCTATCCATGCCTCCAGATTGCAATGGGATGATGCGAACATCTCCGACCCGTTGGGTAGCCGTATCCGTAACGGCTTGCCTGTGATCCTCTCCCCGCCTCCCAACCCTTGGATAAAGGTCTTCGACACAAACGAGTGTGAAGCGCCCGTGTCGAAGAGAGTGTGTGCGGGCTTGCCCCAAATGAAGACGATGCATGAGATTGTAAATTTACTTAGAGTTCTATTTATGGTTTCCCTGCCTAGTCTTAATAATTCAAGTTCATAAAACTACTTTTCTAGGAAGGAAAGAACTTAAGTAAAAAAGAAAACTTTTTGTTCGTACCTGTAATCACCTGCTCCGGGTTCCTGGGTTCAGCCAGGTCCAATGCATAAATGTACTGTCCTCCCGGCCTACGGTTTCTACCCTGATATCCGCATCCTTGGCCACGTCCTCGGCCTCTATAATGTTGAGTCGGTGGGGCAATCTGCGGTGCTGGTGGAGGCATCCCTCTCACGGGACAGTTTATCTTGATGTGCCCAACCTGATGGTAGTGGTAACATTCCAACGGAGTGTAAGCCCCACCTCCCAGTCTCTGCACATCTCTCATCTGAATAGGCTGAAGGGCCAACATCACCTACTCCCTCAGCTCCTGCCTTACCTCCTATCGAGGCTGATCCTCCACCTTTTGTACCTCTAACGCACGACCTCGCCGCTGATCGTTCCGGGCTCCCCGGTTCTGATCCTCCGTTGGCCACTTCCGGCCTCTGGTGGTGAGCCAATCTGCCTCTAACCTTTTGCCATCTCTAGAATACGAGTGATAGTCCCGTCCAAAACAAAAAGAAGGGCATCCCTCATGTCTTCCTGTAAACCTTTGTAGAACCTCTCGGTCTACGCTGCCTCATCTAGCCTATAAGAGCATGCAAAACGGGCCAGATTGTTGAACTCTCGATGGTACTCCACCACCGTCCTAGAACCATGATTCAACTGCAAGAAGCGGTCCTCCAGCTCGTCTTGGGCTGACTGTGGAACAAAGTGCTCCAACAGTATGGGCCTTAACTCCTCCCACGTCACCTCGGCAGCCTCCCTATCAGCAAAGTTAGTCTTCAGAACTGTCTTCCACCACCGCTTGGCATGGGACTCCAAGCAGGAAATAACTAGAGGTACCCTTTCCTCCCAAGGGCTCCGTATCCCTGTCAGCATCTCCTCCATGATGTCTAGCCATTCATCTGTCTGAACTACCGACTCTGTCCCCAAGTAGGATGGGGGAGAGAGTCCTCGAAAAATGTTAAGCCAGTTGGCTCCCGGAATAGGCTGCGGAGCCGGGCCCTGTTGGTTCCTGAAGGATTCCAGGATAGCCGTCAGAGTCTGTCCCATATCAGACTGTAGGAATTGAGTGGGAACCGGTGGCGGTGGTGCAACTTCCGGAATCTGTGTAGGCAGTGCTGGAGGCTGCGCCACAAAATTTATCGTCAGAATTTTTTCAACCTTAACTAAAATGGACAATTATATATGTGATCCCCACATGGGCACACCACTGCTTCCGCTGCTTAGTTTATCCCCAAACTAAACTCATGTGGGGGTAACCCAGGGGTACTGCTACCTGATCGATCGAGGTTAGGCTCTGATACCACTTGTAAGACCCCCCCCCCCCCTTTTTCAATTTAAAACCCCGGGGTCTTAGGCCCAGAACCACCGCATTACGGTGACACCTTCGCACCCAGGAATGCCGTCACTACAAGACGCCGATCCTGCCGGACAAATCGATCGCAACTGTAGCAAAAAGTTAGTAGCGCAAGAGAAGATAAGTCCACAATAAATCACATATATATAAAATCTCCAAGAGGGAGTGTCTACAGAATAGAAAAAGAGTATAGAAATAAAGGGCTTAAGCCCGGTACATCAATATCCTCACTACAGATCTCTCATGCGGAAGCAAAACAAAACAACTACTAGAAGTCGGAACTCACGGTCCCAGCTGGCTGTACTCCTGAGCTAGACTGCCCTGTCTCCAATCACACTGGCCTCCTGGGCTGCTCCTCCATACTCGGCTCCACGATCCCCTAATATGATGTGGTTCGAAAACCGTTAGTCTATAAGACTAAGCCCTATCGTCCCCCACCCCTGCCCCCATGCTCCTAGGCACCGAGCGAGGGGGGGGGGGAAGAAAGGAAAGGGCGTGAAAGTGGAGAGAAATCAAAAACAGGTGACAGGGGGACCTAGCTAGCAATTTATAATCAGGTTGTAATAGGTAAAGTGAGAAAAGAATTTAACTTTCACTTATGTGAGTACACATAAGCCAAGGGATCTTCAACAGGGCTCCCATCGTATAAAAATGTCCCATACCACTTTATACGTTGGGGTGTTGGTTATCACAAGCAGTATATATATATATTGAAATAATCTTAATTTATAAACTTGCCCACACAAGCATATAGACCAAGGGGTCGTTTTGCAGGGCCTAATGTATAAGCGTCCCATACCACTTATACTTTAGGTGTCAGGGTTAAATGAATCGATTATGCTATGACATGCAAGTGGGTATGATGGAACATGCAATTGCAACACACACACCCGACTCTGTGCACACAGACCTTTAGTTCCCCCTTTCGGAGCCGTTACCTCCCAGGATACCTCCGTTGTGGCAGACAGAAGCGGTGGGTTGGGCCTCTCCCACCTCAAAACCAGTAAAAGCACTACCGGTCTGACCTATTGTACGCCTCAACGCTTGGTGCACTAAGCGGACTATTGCGTACTCTTGTCGAATGGACCGCCGGACTTAAGTTTGGCGAAGTGTAAAACCACACTTGCTGAGTCATCGTATTGGCGTCGGTGCATCGACTAACCCATACCGAAGACCCACCACCTTAACTTTCTTTCCTTTCATGCACATGCAAATTTATAGTATCAGTACCGAGCCAAAGCTCCCTTGACCATCCCGTCCGTCACAAATATCAACCGAGCCAAAGCTCCCCGGACCAAAACGTCCGTCACTTATATCAACCGAGCCAAAGCTCGCCGGACCAAAATGTCCGTCTCTTAACATCCAAGTCGAAGCTTCCAATTCATCTTCCTGTGCTATATGTGTTCGTGAAATGTGCAATCCCTAATAACTAAGTTACTCTTTTCAGCTTGTTAGTTCAGATTACGTTAACCCAGGACTTCCCCCGGTATTCCCTGTGAAGTGCTCTCAAGGGGCACTAGGAACTATGTTGGGATTACACCCAGCGTTCCCTTTCGCAAGATACTTATTATTATTGGTTGATTTCCCTTACCCATTACCTTCTCATGTTGCGATAGGCTAACCCTAAGGTAGTTTAGACCTTTAACTCTCGCGGGAACGATGATCTTTTGTCGAACTCGTGTACCTTCTAACACACATCAACTCGATTCACACCACTCCTTAGAACCTTCTATGGTGACTGATCTACTTTCATTCAAACAATTCCACACGACTAACTCTACCCTATTCCAACTCTTATCCTAATATAACTTTTTCCCAAATTACTATTTGCAGACCAACTTATACTAAGTGATGTTCATGATAGGATGTCCTTCAAGTTTTCATCTGAGTGACCTAGGATTATTACTGGAGTCCTATCATGACATAAATGATTTAATTCCTGGATATTGTATTTTCCTCAATTAATCTTCTATTTAAATAATTTCTTACAAGAGCCAATTATAGTCAAGTTGATCATGAAGTATACATTTTAGACATGATTAATGTTTCATAAATTCATGATAATATTCCATATATCTAAAAGTGACAATTTCCAAATTTGACATTTTTTACAAACATTTAAGGGGCCTAAAATTATTTTAGAAGTAAATTCCCATATTCGAATATTTGTAAATCAACTACTTGATATTGTGATCCAAATAATTTGAGTTAAATATATTACACTACTCAAGTCCTAAACTTATCACTGGGCAACTTTCATTATTTTTCACAAAATGTTTAATTCTAAATAAATTCAATACAAAAATCAACAAAGAGCACAATTGTGAATCAAGTACTATAAATATACTTCAAAAATTCCTAATTAAATTCCTAATAGTAGATATCATCCTAGAATCATCAGTGACCAAAATGCACATTTTTACAAATAAATTATTCATTAAATAATTTATTTACCAATTATGGCCTTTACAAAATTTATGAAGGAAGCAATATATAAATTCCTTTAAAAATTACAATAAAATTCAGAGACCTCTATATAGGTCTAATACCTCTACTGGCCAAATTTTACTAAATTCCATTTAAACCAAAAGATCAAATTAAATCAAAAACTAAATTGGACACTTTGATATTTAACAAAGGAACTACCATGAATATAATCCATAAAATTCCACTAAAAATATCTAGGGGTTCAACTTACCCTAAGATTCTTTCTACCCCAACTTCACAATTTTTGGATGATGTTAAGTTATTGTTTTGACCTAGTAGTGCTTCTACCCTAAAGCTAGGGTTTGACTTTTGAGGTACTTAACTACTTCTAAATTCCCTAACACTTCAACCAGAGGCTTAAATATACATAAGCTATCTTTCTACTAAATTACAAGGCTATACAAGGGCATTTGCCCATATGTCCTTCACAACCCCCAAAGGTCCTTCCTTAGGGTGTGAACTTGGGTCCAAGGGTAAGTCAACTCTAATTCATCCATCTTCCACAAAGAGTGGAGATTACTTAAGGTAATACTAAGTCAGTGGTCCAAAAGAGTTGTGCATTCAATATTTCATTTTTTCTTCTTTTTGGCTATTAGCACACCAAGCCCTTTACAAGCCAACACATGCAAGGGATTCCCTAACTTGCTTTGGTCCATATGAGCTGCAACTTTAACCATGCCTTAATAATGTCCTCATGGACATGTCACCAAAAATTGGGGCCTTTTGGAGTTGAACAACTCCAAGAATCACCTAAATAAGCCTAGGGGTAATTTGGTAATTTCCCCCTGATTTTAATTCCAATTAATCCCATTTTTGGGCAGCGCCTAAATATGCCCTAAACCAGTTACTTCCCAAAATTCCAGATCTTTAGGGCCTCTGGATGGGCTTGGGCATCTCTTTCAATTTGTGCATTTTTGCTATTTGCAGCCCAAGAACATTCAATTTTTCAGATCTTGCAAGTGAGATATCTCAACATGCAGAGGGCTAAATTATCTAAGTTTTCTATCATAGGTCTATTATACCCCTAAGGGAAGGCTACCAAAATTTGGGGCATTGTGGAGTTGATATGCTCCAAAAATCAACAAACTTTAATTTATCAAATTCTGACTAAAACTATAGAATTATTTTCCCCAAAAATTCCCATTTTTGGGGAGGGGATAGATATGACTAATTAAGCCACATGCCCAGAATTTCAGCCCATTTGGACTTAGGGGTTTGGCAGGGCACTCATTTTATTTTCTGACTTATCCTAGCACCAGCCCTAGGAAAAAGGCTCTATAGGGCAGTAGACTTAACCAAAAATTATGTGTACATATAAAATTAATGGTGACATCAAGACCTACAATTTTCATGTTGAGAACATTTTATGAAAAAGGATGTAAGTGCCCTAATATTGGCATGCAAAGGTTGGTTATAAAAAACATAAAAATAACACTACTCATGTAATTAATTAGTTCCAGGATTAACATTTTTGCATGGCACGGATCTTGACGCCATCGGACGATAGCTGCTTATCTTCTCTAAACCGCCTGAAATCCAGCCGAGCTTTCACGGGGGCTTTTCTGGCGGCTACCGGCGGCGCCTCCACCGGCAAACTTCTCCTCCCCCCTCACGGAGTTGGGGGAAACCTTTGCCGGCGGTTAGGGCGGTGGAAAGTGGCGGCGAAAAGTGGCGGCGCCACCTCACCCGAAACCTCCCAAACGCCATTAATGGCGGAAAAATAAAAACTGGGTTCGGGCTCATTGGAGCCCGAACCCTACCCTAAACATTCCTAAGATCTAGGCATGAAGAGAGAGGTGAGGGAGGACCTTCCCCGCGGTCTTGCGATGTGAGGAGCGGCGCGGCGGCGGCGGTGCTGATCCTTGGTTTTCACAGCTCCAGTTCGGGTTCTCTCTCTCTCTGCTGCTCTCCTTGTCCTGAGGGTGATGAAACTAAAAGGAGAGAGGGGGGAAATGAGAAGATGAAGTATGGAGGGGGGGTGATAATTCCTATGTGATATGTGGCGGCCTAGCCTTGTTCTTGTCACCATGCATGCATGTGTGGGCCCCACTCCATCCACCTCTTTCTCCATGATTCCAGGGGTCGGCCAGCCCAAGTGGGGGCTGATGGCATGGGTCCAAGTGGCTCATTCCACTAAACACCCTTAAATATACCCCTTTCTCTCTCCTAATTAATCTTTAATTTTTGAGATTCTCTCTCTCTCTCTCTCCTAGTAACTAAGTTGGCTAGTCAATCTTCTAGTCTATTGGCAGCCCACATGTTTATTTCATCCACCAAAACATGGTTAGCCCAAGTGAGTTGGGCTTGAGCTTGAGTTAGCCCATTTGGGCTAGCTTGACCCAAACCTAGGCTAGGGTTGACTTAGGTCAATTTGGTCTTTGAGGTTGGCCCAAATGGGTCCTTGTTGACCCATTGGCCTCCCCTAAGGCCTAGGTAGGGTTGTCTTGGCACTTTGGAGGTCACTTAACCCTTTGGCAGGGCACTTGACCACTTTAGGGCTAAAGTTGACTTTGGTCAACTTAGCCCTTTTGGTTGGCCCCAATGGGTCCTTGGTGACCCATTGGCCTCTCACTAGGGTTATGAAGGTATGTGTGGGGTCCACTTGGCTAAGGGAACTTCAATTGGCCCTTGTGCAGGTTAGTTTGACCCAATGTAGGTTAGGTTGACCCATTTAGGGTTAGAGTTGACTTTGGTCAAGTTAGCCTCTTCTGTGGACCCCAATGGGTCCTAGGTGACCCATTGACCTCACTCTAGGGTTAGGTGGGCTTGGGTGGGGTCCACCTAGTTTGGGGATGGTCAATTGACCCTAAGTAGGTTAGTTTGACCCATTTAGGGTTAGGGTTGACTTGGGTCAACTTAACCACCTTTGATTGCCCTCCATGGGTCCTTAGTGCTCTAATGGATCTTTCAATGGGTTGATGAGACCATGGTGGGGTCTTGAAGCCTTGGTGAAGCCCCATGGTTATCTTAAACTAAGGTTCAGGAATTTACTATTTGCAGACCATAGTGGTCTCACCCACATTCTTAGGCTTTTCTTGGTCTTCTTGGGCTTCCTAGGGTTTTGTCATGACCTAGTCATGGCCAAAACCACTCTTAGGGGTCTAGTTGGAAATGGGATGTTACAAATCCCAATAAACAAAACAAAGATTTCGTCCTTGAAATCAAGGCTAAGCCTACAGGAATTTTTATCGAAGAAAAGGAAACTTGTAACATCCCATAAGAAGTGATATATTACATCTCGACGCCATGGTTGTTAAGTGGGGTTTAAAGGGAAACCTAAATATATGACCAATTCGCTCATTTGTCAAAGCCAAGATCCCAATAAACAAAAGATTATCCTCTACTCTTCCTAGAGCAGCCCTACTAGTTTTAAAAACAGCAAAGTAAATTGAACATGTTGAGAGGTTGTGATGTATACCTGACTGAATAGCTCCGGATATCTTTCCTGCATCAGGTCCTGTGGCTCCCAAGTATGCTCCTCTCGTCCGTAGTTCCTCCACAGGACCTTGACTAGCGGGATCTTCTTGCGGCGCAAGACTTGTATCCCCTGGTCGTCGATCCGTATCGGCTCCAAATGTACAGATAGATCTGAAGCTACCGGCCAATCAGTGGTCGTAATCTGCAACTTCGGGCATAGTAGAGCCCTCCTGAGTGAAGACACGTGAAAGACATCATGCAAGCCAACAAGCTCCGGTGACATCTCCAGCCGGTAAGCAAGGGACTGATCCGCTCTAGGATCTTGAACGGCCCCATGTACCTCGGGCTAAGCTTCTTCCGCCGACCACGTACTCGTGAAACCCCATGCATCGGCTGGATCTTCAAGAACACTCGATCCCCTACCTGAAACTCCACTAGACGATGTCGAGCGCCATAATATTTCGCCTGCCTGCTCTAGGCCTCCAGCATTCTATCCCGTATCAGACGTACCTATGCCTCAGTATCCTCGATAAAGTCCGTGCCCACAGTCTTCGGACCCTCGTCTTGTATCCATGACAACGGAGTCCTACATTTCCGCCCATACAACGCCTCATACGGAGCCATCCGTATACTAGACTGATGACTGTTATTGTACGAAAACTCCACTAGGGGCAACATCCTCTCCCAGGGCTCTCCACGGTCCACAATACACAGTCTCAGCAGGTCCTCCGGTGTCCGGTTGGTGCACTCTATTTGCCCATTTGTCTGGGGGTGTAAGGCAGTACTGAAAGCCAGTCGAGTACCCAAGTATGTCTATATTGTCCTCCATTCCTTGGACGTGAATCTTCCATCTCGATCCGACATGATCGTCTTGGGCACCCCCATGATATCGCACAAACTACTTTATGAACCTCCGTGCCATTACTCCGACAGCATCCTCCTTCCTGATCGGGATGAACCTAGCCACCTTCATCAGTCGGTCAATGATTACCCAGATAGATTCGTTTCCCGCCCGTAATCGAGGGAGGCCATGGATGAAGTCCATCGCGATATCCTCAAATTTCCACTCCGGCACCGGGAGTGGCTGCAATAAACTAGCGGGATGTCTGCACTGTGCCTTCACTAACTGGCATGCATCGCAGTGGGTCACGAAGTAGGCAATGTCCTTCTTCATGCCCGGCCAGTATAGAGTCTTCTTCAAATCCGCCGTCATCTTAGTGATCCCGGGATGTATAGAATATCTGCTATGATGAGCCTCGACCATGATGTCCTCCCGAATCTGGCCTCTATCCGGTATGTAAGTCTGACCTCTGAAACATATCAGATCATCTCGTATCGTGTAGTCTCCAGCTGAGGCTGCCTCCAATGCCCGGAAAATCGGCTCTAGTTTGGCATCCCGCCTCTGCCAATCTCTGACTCTGTCATGTATAACATAGGTGGTGCTCGTAGCGGCCAGGTACTCCTTGTACTGCTCAGGGTCATCAGATGATACCAGAGTGATATGCATCTCTTCAAAACTCCGTAGTAGCTCCATGGACATAAGTTGGGGCCCTGCTCCAGAAGTGGAAGATCTCCGGCTCAGTACATCGGCCACCACGTTTGCCTTACCCGGATGGTAGTGCATCTCATAATGATAGTCCGCTAGAAACTCCACCCATCTGCGTTGCCGGATATTCAGTTCCTTCTGCGTATCCACATATTTCAGATTTTTATGATCTGAAAATATATCGCAGTGGACACCATAGAGGTAGTGCCGCCAGACCTTCAATGCAAATATAACCGCTCCCATATCCAAGTCGTGAACTGGGTAGTTCTGCTCGTGTTTCTTCAGCTGGAGGGAGGCATAAGCGATCACATGTCCCTTTTGCATAAAATCTGCTCCCATGCCATGGTAGGAGGCATCCACATAAACCTGAAATCCTTCTCTCCCCGAGGGGAGGGCAAGTATCAGAACCGAAGTGAGTCGACTTTCAGTTCTTGGAATGCCGACTCGCACTGTGGTGTCCGAACAAACGGTACATCCCTCCTTGTCAGAGAGGTAAGTGGGAGGGCAAGTCTAGAAAAACCCTCTACGAACTTCCGGTAGTAGCCGGCAAGTCCTAGGAAGCTCCGTACGTCTGTAGCTGTCTTCAACTGTGGCCAATCTCGGACTGCCTGAATCTTGTCCGGATCTAATGCCAACCCTACTCCACTAATAACGTGTCCAAGGAAGGCCACCTCCTTCAGCCAGAACTGTCATTTGCTGAATTTGGCATATAATTGATGTTCTCGTTGCTTCTCCAAGGTCAGCGTCAGATGCCTCGCGTGCTCCTCCTCGGTCATCGAGTAAATGAGGATGTCATCGATGAAAACGATGACAAACACATCTAGATATGTCTCGAAGACCCGGTTCATGAGATTCATGAATGCTGACGACACATTCGTGAGCCCGAAGGGCATCACGGTAAACTCGTAGAGTCCATACCTGCTGCTAAAAGCAGTCTTCTGTATATCCTCCTCTCGGATCCTCAACTTATAATAGCCCGATCGCAAGTCCAACTTCGAGAAGAAGTGGGCTCCCTCCAACTGGTTGAACAGCTCGTCTATCCTTGGCAGAGGATAAGTATTCCTGACTGTTAGTCGGTTCAACGCCCGGTAATCGATACACAACCTGAGTGTTCCGTCTTTCTTCTTGATAAACAACACTGGGGCTCCCCATGGCGAAGAGCTTGGCCGGACAAACCCGGCTTCCACCAGCTCCTGCAGCTGACTCCGGAACTCTGTCAGCTCCCTTGGGGCTATGCGGTAGGGAGCTCTGGATACCGGTTTGGCCCCTGGCATAAGCACTAACTAGAAATCCTGCTCTCTGTGCGGGGGTAGCCCTGGTAGATTCTCCGGGAAGACGTCCGCAAAATCCCGCACCACGGGAATGTCGGATACATATCCCTTGAACTCCGCCATCTCGAAGAGAATCTGATAAATCAGGCAGCAACAGAATTGTCACTGGAGCTTCGAAGGGTTTTCCGCCTATCCATGCCTCCAGATTGCAATGGGATGACGCGAACAGCTCCGACCCGTGGGGTACCCATATCCGTAACGTCTTGCCTGTGATCCTCTCCATGCCTCCCAACCCTTGGATAAAGTTCTCCGACACAAACGAGTGCGAAGCACCCGTGTCGAAGAGAGTGTGTGCGGGCATGCCGCAAATGAAGACGATGCCTGAGATTGTAAATTTACTTAGAGTTCTATTTCTGGTTTCCCTGCCTAGTCTTAATAATTCAAGTTCATGAAACTACTTTTCTAGGAAGGAAAGAACTTAAGTAAAAAGAAAAAGTTTTGGTCGTACCTGTAATCACCTGCTCCGGGTTCCTGGGTTGAGCCAGGTCTAATGCATAAATCTACTGTCCTCTCGGCCTGCGGTTTCTACCCTGATATCCGCATCCTTGGCCACATCCTCGACCTCCATAATGCTGAGTCAGTTGGGCAATCTGCGGTGCTGGTGGAGGCATCCCTCTCACGGGACAGTTTCTCTTGATGTGCCCCACCTGATGGCAGTGGTAACATTCCGGCGGAGTGTAAGACCGACCTCCCAGTCTCTGCACATCTCTCATCTGAATAGGATGAGGGGCCAGCGTCACCTGCTCCCTCGGCTCCTGCCTCACCTCCTATCGAGGCTGATCCTCCACCTTTTGTACCTCTAGCGCACGACCTCGCTGCTGATCGTTCCGGTCTCCTCGGCTCTGATCCTCCGTTGGCCAATTCCGGCCTCTGGTGGTGAGCCAATCTGCCTTTAACCTTTTTGCCATCTCTAGAATACGAGTGATAGGCCCATCCGAAACGAAAAGAATGTCATCCCTCATGTATTCCCGTAAACCTTTGTAGAACCTCTTGGTGTACGCTGCCACATCTAGCCGGTAAGAGTCTGCAAAACGGGCCAGATGGTTGAACTCTCGATGGTACTCCACCACCGTCCTAGAACCTTGCTTCAACTGCAAGAAGCGGTCCTCCAGCTCGTCTCGGGCCGACTGCGGAACAAAGTTCTCCAACAGCATGGGCCTGAACTCCTCCCACGTCACCTCGGCAGCCTCCCTATCAACAAAGTTAGTCTCCAGAACTGTTTTCCACCACCGCTTGGCATGCGACTCCAAGCAGGAAACAACTAGTGGTACCCTTTCCTCCAAATGTCTTCGTATCCCTATCAGCATGTCCTCCATGATGTCTAGCCATTCCTCTGTCCGAACTACGGACTCTGTCCCCAAGTAGGACGGGGGAGAGAGTCCTCGAAAAATGCTGAGCCAGTTGGCTCCCGGAGTAGGCTGCGGAGCCTAGGCCTGTTGGTTCCTGAAGGCTTCCAGGATAGGCGTCAGAGTCTGTCCCATGTCAGACTATAGGAATTGAGTGGGAACCGGCGGCGGTGATGCAACTTCCAGAATCTGTGTAGGCAGTGCTGGAGGCTGCGCCACAAAATTTATCATCAGAAATTTTTCAACCTTAACTAAAATGGACAATTATATATGTGATCCCCACATGGGCACACCACTTCTTACGCTGCTTAGTTTGTCCCCAAACTAAACTCACATGGGGGTGACCCAGGGGTTGTGGACTGCTACCTGATCGATCGAGGTTAGGCTCTGATACCACTTGTAAGACCCCCCTTTTTTTCAATTTAAAACCCCGGGGTCTTAGGCCCAGAGCCGCCGCCTTGCGGTGACACCTTCGCACCCAGGAAGGTCGTCACTACAAGACGCCGATCGTACCGGCCAAATCGATCGCAACTGTAGCAAAAAGGTAGTAGCGCAAGAGAAGATAAGTCCACAGCAAATCACATATATATAAAATCTCAACGAAGGGAGTGTCCACAAAATAGAAAAAGAGTATAGAAATAAAGGGCTTAAGCCTGGTACATCAATATCCTCACTACAGATATGTCATGCAGAAGCAAAACAAAACAACTACTAGAAGTCGGAACTCACGGTCCCAACTGGCTGTACTCCTAAGCTAGACTGCCCTATCTCCAATCGCACCAGTCTCCTAGGTTGCTCCTCCATACTCGGCTCCACGATCCCCTAATATGATGTGGTTCGAAAACCGTTAGTCTATAAGACTAAGTCCTATCGTCCCCGACCGCTTCCCCCATGCTCCTAGGCACCGAGCGGGGAGGAAGAAAGGAAAGGACGTGAAAGTGGAGAGAAATCAAAAACAGGTGACAGGGGGACCTAGCTAGCAATTTATAATCAGGTTAATAGGTAAAGTGAGAAAAGAATTTAACCTTCACTTATGTGAGTACACATAAGCCAAGGGATCTTCAACAGGGCTCCCATCGTATAAAAATGTCCCATACCACTTTATACGTTGGGGTGTCGGTTATCACAAGCATTATATATATATTGAAATAACCTTAATTTATAAACTTGCCCACACAAGCTTATAGACCAAGGGGTCGTTTTGCAGGGCCTAATGTATAAGCGTCCCATACCACTTATACTTTAGGTGTCAGGGTTAAATGAATCGATTATGCTATGACATGCAAGTGGGTATGATGGAACATGCAAGTACAACACACACACCCGACTCTGTGCACACATACCTTTAGTTCCCCCTTTCGGAGCCGTTACCTCCCAGGATACCTCCGTAGTGGCAGACGGAAGCGGGGGGTTGGGCCTCGCCCACCTCAAAACCAGTAAAAGCACTACCGGTCTGACCTATCATATGAATCAATGCTTGGTGCACTAAGCGGATTACTGCATACTCTTGCCGACTGGACCGCCGGACTTAAGTTTGGCGAAGTGTAAAACCACACTTGCCGAGTCAACGTATTGGCGTCGGTGCATCGACTAACCCATAACGAAGACCCACCACCTTAACTTTCTTTCCTTTCATGCACATGCAAATTTATTGTATCAGTACCGAGCCAAATCTCCCCTGACCATCCCGTCTGTCACAAATATCAACCGAGCCAAAGCTCCCCGGACCAAAACGTCTGTCACTTATATCAACCGAGCCCAAGCTCGCCGGACCAAAACGTCCGTCTCTTAACATCCAAGCCGAAGCTTCCAATTCATCTTCTTGTGCTATCTGTGTTCATGAAATGTGCAATCCCTAATTACTAAGTTATTCTTTTCAGCTTGTTAGTTTAGATTACGTTAACCCAGGACTTCCACCGGTATTCCCTGTGAAGGGCTCTCAAGGGGCACTAGGAACTATGTTGGGATTACACCCAGCGTTCCCTTTTGCAAGGTACTTATTATTATTATTGGTTGATTTCCATTACCCATTACCTTCTCATGTCGTGATAGGCTAATCCTAAGGTAGTTTAAACCTTTCACTGTCGTGGGAACGACGATCTTTCGTCGAACTCGCATACCTTCTAACACACATCAACTCGATTCCCACCACTCCTTAGAACCTTCTATGGTGACTCATCTACTTTCATTCAAACAATTCCACACGACTATCTCTACCTTATTCCAACTCTTATCCTAATATAACTTTTCCCAAAATTACTATTTGCAGACCAACTTATACTAAGTGATGTTCATGATAGGATGTCCTTCAAGTTTTCATCCGCGTGACCTAGGATTATTACTGGAGTCCTATCATGACATAAATGATTTAATTCCAGGATATTGTATTTTCCTCAATTAATCTTCTATTTAAATAATTTCTTACAAGAGCCAATTATAGTCAAGTTGATCATGAAGTATATATTTTAGACATGATTAATGTTTCATAAATTCATGATAATATTCCATATATCTAAAAGTGACAATATCCAAATTTGACATTTTCTACAAACATTTAAGGGGCCTAAAATTATTTTAGCAGTAAATTCCCATATTCCAAGATTTGTAAATCAACTACTTGATATTTTCATCCAAATAATTTGAGTTAAATATATTACACTACTACAGTCCTAAAATTATCTCTGGCCAACTTTCATGATTTTTCACAGAATATTTAATTCTAAATAAATTCAATACAAAAATCAACAAAGAGCATAATTGTGAATCAACTACTATAAATATACTTCAAAAATTCCCAATTAAATTTTAATAGTAGATGTCATCCTAAAATCATCAGTGGACAAAATTCACATTTTTACAAGTTAAATTATTCTTTAAATGATTTATTTACCAAGTATGGCCTTTACAACATTTATGAAGGAAGCAATATATAAAATCCTTTAAAAATTACAATAAAATTCAGAGACCTCTATTTATGTCAAAAACCTCTACTGGTCAAATTTTACTAAATTCCATTTAAACCAAAAATCAAATTAAATCAAATACTAAATTGGACACTTTGATATTTAAAAAAGGAACTACCATGAATATAATCCATAAAATTCTACTAAAAATATCTATGGGTTCAACTCACCCTAAGATTCATTCTACCCCAATTTCATAATTTTTGGATGATGTTAAGTTATTGTTTTGACCTAGTAGTGCTTCTACCCTAAAGCTAGGGTTTGACTTTTGAGGTACTTAACTACTTCTAAATTCCCTAACACTTAAACCAAGGGCTTAAATATACATAAGCTATCTTTCTACTGAATTACAAGGCTATACAAGGGTATTTGCCCCTATGTCCTTCACAACCCCCAAAGGTCCTACCTTAGGGTGTGAACTTGGGTCCAAGGGTAAGTCAACCCTAATTCATCCATATTCCACAAAGAGGGGATATTACTTAAGGTAATACTAAGTCAGTGGTTCAAAAGGGCTGTGCCTTCAATATTTCATTTTTTTCTTCTTTTTGGCTATCAGCACACCAAGCCCTTTACAAGCCAACACATGCAAGAGATTTCCCTAACTTGCTGTGGTCCATATGGGCTGAAACTTTAAACATGCCTTTAATAATGTCCTCATGGACATGCCACCAAAAATTGGGGCCTTTTGGAGTTGAACAATTCCAAGAATCACCTAAACAAGCCTAGGGGTAATTTGGTAATTTCCCCCTGATTTTAATTCCAATTAATCCCATTTTTGGGAAGGGCCTAAATATGACCTAAACCAGTTACTTCCCAAAGTTTCAGGTCTTTTGGGCCTCTGGATGGGCTTGGACATCTCTTTCAATTTCTTCATTTTGGCTATTTGCAGCCCAAGACCATTCAATTTTTCAGATCTTGCAAGTGAGATATCTCAACATTCACGGGGGCTTTCCCGGCGGCTACCGGCGGAACCTCCACCGGCAAACTTCTCCTCCCCCTCACGGAGGTGGGGGAAACCTTTGTCGGCGGTTAGGGCGGCGGAAAGTGGCGGCGCCACCTCACCCGAAACCTCCCAAATGCCATTAATGGCGGAAAAAGAAAAACTGGGTTTGGGCTCATTCGAGCCCGAACCCTACCCTAAACATTCCTATGATCTAGGCATGAAGAGAGAGGTGAGGGAGGACCTTGCCGGCGGCCTTGCGACGTGAGGAGCGACGGGGAACCATTGCGGCAGCAGCGGCGCTGATCCTTGGTTTTCACGGCTCCAGCTCGGTTTCCCTCTCTCTCTCTCTTCTGCTCTCCTTGTCCTGAGGGTGATGAAACTGAAAGGAGAGAGGGGGGAAATGAGACAATGAAGTATGGAGGGGGGGTGATAATTCCTATGTGATATGTGGCGTCCTAGCCTTGTTCTTGTCACCATGCATGCAAGGGTGGGCCACTCCATCCACCTCTTTCTCCATGATTCTAGGGGTCGGCCAGCCCAAGTGGGGGCTGATGGTATGGGTACAAGTGGCTCATTCCACTAAACGCCCGTAAATATACCCATTTCTCTCTCCTAATTATTCTTTAATTTTTGAGATTCTCTCTCTCTCTCTCTCTCTCTCTCCTAGTCACTAAGTTGGCTAGTCAATCTTCGAGTCTATTGGCAGCCCACATGTTTATTTCATCCACCAAAACATTGTTAGCCCAAGTGAGTTGGGCTTGAGCTTGAGTTAGCCCATTTGGGCTAGCTTGACCCAAACCTAGGCTAGGGTTAACTTAGGTCAATTTGGTCTTTGAGGTTGGCCCAAATGGGTCCTTGGTGACCCATTGGTCTCCACTAAGGCCTAGGTAGGGTTGTCTTGGCCCTTTGGAGGTCACTTGACCCTTTGGAAGGGCACTTGACCACTTTAGGGCTAAAGTTGACTTTGGTCAACTTAGCCCTTTTGGTTGGCCCCAATGGGTCCTTGGTGACCCATTGGCCTCTCACTAGGGTTATGAAGGTATGTGTGGTGTCCACTTGGTTAAGGGAACTTCAATTGGCCCTTGTGCAGGTCAGTTTGACCCAATGTAGGTTAGGTTGACCCATTTAGGGTTAGAGTTGACTTTGGTCAACTTAGCCTCTTGAGTGGACCCCAATGGCTCCTAGGTGACCCATTGACCTCACTCTAGGGTTAGGTCGGCTTGGGTGGGGTCCACTTGGCTTGGGGATGGTCAATTGACCCTAAGTTGGTTAGTTTGACCCATTTAGGGTTAGGATTGACTTGGGTCAACTTAACCCCCTTTGACTGCCCTCCATGGTTCCTTAGTGCTCTAATGGATCTTATAATGGGTTGATGAGACCATGGTGGTGTCTTGAAGTCATGGTGAATCCCCATGGTTATCTTAAACTAAGGTTCAGGAATTTACTATTTGCAGACCATAGTGGTCTCACCCACATTCTTAGGTTTTTCTTGGTCTTCTTGGGCTTCCTAGGGTTTTGTCATGACCTAGTCATGGCCAAAACCACTCTTAGGGGTCTAGTTGGAAATGGAATGTTACATTTTCTGTGTCTGAAAACACTGACTCTGGCTGAATGAGCATTAATCAACGCATTTTATCAAATGGCGTTGAGTGAGTGAGCTTCACTCAATGTCTATGGACTTAGTCAAGTATTTACATAGAATTTTCGTGGTTTTGACTAACAGACCAATACTCAGCGATTTTGATGTTATGGCATTGAGTGAATGGACTTCACTCAACAACTTTGGACATAGCCACTTCTCAACCAGATTCTCTTAAGCCTTTGACTATCTCGGCCTGTCTCACAGCCTTTCGTTGTATGGTGTTGAGTGAGTAGACTACACTCAATGCCTGTAGCCATAGCCACATTTTCAGCTTAATAATCGTTAGGCTTAGACTAACCTAGCTATACTCAAGTATTTTACTTACCTTGCGTTGAGTGAATAGACTTCACTCAACGATTGTAGACTTAGCTGCTTTTTAGATCTTCACAGTGTCGAGACAGTTGAATTATCTCGATGCTTTTGTACTTAGTCATTTCTTCAAATTTTAACCCTGCACTTGGCGCTCAGTGAGCTTGCTTCACTCAACGATTATGGACTTAGGAAAATTCCTGCTTGTCCACTAGCTTGCTTGGTGTCCACTTGCATGCATAAACTCAAACACACATCAAATACCACTTGTGTGTGTGACATTGACTTGTTTGACTTCTTACAAATCTGGGCCATGTGGATCAATGGACCCAACAATACCCAACTCAAACTTGAAGGTGTTTAACTTTGCTTCATTTAGTGGCTTGGTGAAGATATCAGACACTTGCTTATTTGTTTGTACAAACTCAAGGCTAACATCCTTACATTCCACATGCTATCTTATAAAGTGACATCTAATCTCTATGTGCTTAGTCCTGCTATGTGAGACAAGATTCCTAGCTATAGAGATTGCACTAGTAGAGCCACAGAATAAAGAACTTCTACTTAACTAAATGTTATAATCCTGAAGTTAATGATGTATCCACAACAACTGTCCACAACAGCTCCTTGCAGCTATATATTCTGATTTTGTAGTAGAAATAGAAACACATGTTTGCTTCTTGCAACTCCATGACACTAGTCTTTTTCCCATAAACTAACAGGAGCTTGATATGCTTTTCATATCTTCTCTACAGCCTGCAAAGTCTGCATCTAAAAAGCCTATTAGTTCAAAATCCCTATTCTTAGGATACCAAAGGCCAAGATTTGGTGTGCCCTTTAGATATCTCAAAATTCTCTCAACAAGAGAGTAATGAGATTATTTAGCGCATTCCTGATATGTAGCACATACACATTGTCAAAACCCGCATTTTCTCCGCATTAAAGGGTATATTAGAGTAAGGGAAAATGCGCGTCATGATGTCACGTCAATAGCGGATAACTACAGACGCTCAAGACAAACTCCAACCGAACACCTTTACGAAAGATTTATAAATTATTTAATGAAAATCCAGTTTAAGTTAAACGGTTAGCTGTATCCCTCAGCTTAGTGGCTAAACTAGTCCACTTAGAAAAAAATATAGTTATACACTATGGAAATACATTGATTATATTGATTAACATCCTACATAAGTATAAACATTCTCGGAGTATAACTCATGATATGCAAGACCCTAGATTTATAGTAGTAGTAAAAGTAGCTTTAATGACTGTTTAAATATAGTGATTTAGGTATTCAAATATGACATGCATGAAGTTGTAATAGTACTTTTTTATATTTTAAAATACCTAACAGTGCAACCTAACATAAATTCTTCCAAGAGAGCAAGTATAAACAACCACAGAAAGAGGCAAACTCATCAGCTTAGCAAAGAACTTCACAAATCGAGAGAAAACCACTAGTGGGCGTCAATAACCTGACACGAACCCACTGAAGGTTTGTATGTTTGTACTAATAAGGAAAGCTCAAAACTTCATCACTACAGTGAGGAAAACCTCTACAACACAACAGTCCACTAGCAACTCCAAAAAATAACCGTTCAACCGACTACTATCCTGAACCTGAGGCATTCAAAAGAAGAACATCTCAGCAAAAAAATACAAGTTGAAAAAGGAGTCAATTAGATAATAATTGAGTAAAATAAAGAGGGGTTTACCAAACCCTACTATAAGGAAAAGCTGACAGCCTCGGCTGAATAAGAAATTGACAAGGGTAAAAGCTAACTTACCAACTCCAAGAGTAGGAAAAATTCACACCAAGTGCGATAAAGAAATTTACTTTAAGAAACGTGTGCATATTTAAGTATAAGTGTCAGGAATAATCTGCTCATAATTTTATAAGTAAAATCACCGGGGAAATACCGACACCTGTAGTTATGGGAACCTACCCAACACTTTAACAGTTAAGAGAAATCATAACCACCAAGGAAAACCGGCACCTGTTGTGGAGGGAACCTACCCAACACACCAACAGACACAAAACCTTGCAAGGATCTAAAGAAAGGTGGTCTTATACCTCGACACACCCAATACCGAGGAAAACTGGCACCTGTGGTGGAGGGGACCTACCCAACACACCAACATTCACAAACCCACCAGGGTCAAATATCCACAGCCAACCATGGACATATCAAATATCCGTTCAATACAAATTAAACGGCAACAAAGCCTCTTAGAACCCATATACCAAAACCCAAACACTTCCCTAGACAAACGGGACAAAATACCCAAAACTTTCTGTCACTTGGCGTTGAGTGAGCCTTCATCACTCAACACCATGTTACTTAGATATATTTTGTCACTTGCGTTGAGTGAGTAAGCTTCACTTAATGAAAAACTACTTAACAGATATTCTTCTGTTATCTAGCGTTGAGTGAGTAAGTTATACTCAACGCCTTTGGACTTAGCCAACTTTTTGTGTTTGAAAACACTGACTCTGGCTGAATGAGCATTAGTCAATGCCATTTATCAAATGACGTTGAGTGAGTGAGCTTCACTCAATGTGTATGGACTTAGTCAAGTATTTACATAGAATTTCTGTGGCTTTGACTAACTCAGCAATACTCAACGATTTTGATGTTATGACATTGAGTGAATGGACTTCACTCAACACCTTTGGACATAGCCACTTCTCAACCAGATTCTCTTAAGCCTTTGACTGTCTCAGCCTGTCTCACAGCATTTTATTGTATGGTGTTGAGTGAGTAGACTACACTTAATGCTTGTAGCCATAGAGACATTTTCAGCTTGATAATCGTTAGGCTTAGACTAAGCTAGCTATACTCAACGATTTTACTTACCTGGCGTTGAGTGAATAGACTTCACTCAATGATTATAGACTTAGCTGCTTTTTAGATCTTCACAGTGTCGAGACAGTTGAGTTGTCTCGACACTTTTATCTCGACGCTTTTGTCCTTAGTCATTTCTTCAAGTTTTCACCCTGTACTTGGCGCTCAGTGAGCTTGCTTCACTCAACGATTATGGACTTAGGCAAATTCCTGCTTGTCCACCAGCATGCTTGGTGTCCACTTGCATGCATAAACTCAAACACACATCAAATACCACTTGTGTGTGTGACATTGACTTGTTTGACTTCTTACAAATCTGGGCCATGTAGATCAATGGACCCAACAATACCCAACTCAAACTTGAAGGTGTTGAACTTTGCTTCATCTAGTGGCTTGGTGAAGATATCAGACACTTGCTTGTTTGTTGGTACAAACTCAAGAATAACATCCTCACATTCCACATGCTCTCTTATAAAGTGACATCTAATCTCTATGTGCTTAGTCCTGCTATGTGGGACAAGATTCCTAGCTATAGATATTGCACTAGTAGAGCCACAGAATAAAGAACTTCTACTTAACTAAATGTTATAATCCTGAAGTTAATGATGTATCCACAATAACTGTGCACAGCAGCTCCTTGCAGCTATATATTCTGATTTGGTAGTAGAAATAAAAACACATGTTTGCCTCTTGCAACTCCATGACACTAGTCTTTTTCCCATAAACTAACAGGAGCCTGATGTGCTTTTCCTGTCTTCTCTACAGCCTGCAAAGTCAGCATCTAAAAAGCTTATTAGTTCAAAATCCCTATTCTTAGGATACCAAAGGCAAAGATTTGGTGTGCCCTTTAGATATCTCAAAATTCTCTCAACAAGAGAGTAATGAGATTATTTAGCACATGCCTAATATCTAGCACAGACAAATTGTCAAAACCCGCATTTTCTCCGCATTAAAGGGTATATTAGAGTAAGGGAAAATGTGCGTCATGATGTCACGTCAGTAGGGGATAACTGCAGACACTTAGTCAAAACTCCAACCGAACACCTTTATGAAAGATTTATAAATTATTTAATGAAAATCCAGTTTAAGTTAAACGGTTAGCCGTATCCCTCGGCTTAGTGGCTAAACTAGTCCACTTAGAAAAAAATATAGTTATACACTGCGGAAATACATTGATTATATTGATTAACATCCTACAAAAGTATAAACGTACTCGGAGGACAACTCATGATATGCAAGACCCTAGATTTATAGTAGTAGTAAAAGTAGCTTTAATGACTGTTTAAATATAGTGATTTAGGTATTCAAATATGACATGCATGAAGTTGTAATAGTACTTTTTTATATTTTAAAATACCTAACAGTGCAACCTAACATAAATCCTTCCCATAGAGCAAGTATAAACAACCACAGAAAGAGGCAAACTCATCAGCTTAGCAAAGTACTTCACAATTCGAGAGAAAACCACTAGTGGGCGTCAATAATTTGACACGAACCCACTGAAGGTATGTATGTTTGTACTAATAAGGAAAGCTCAAAACTTCCTCACTACAGTGAGGAAAACTTTTGCAACACAACAGTCCACTAGCAACTCCAAAAAATAGCCGTTCAACCGGCTACTATCCTGAACCTGAGGCATTCAAATGAAGAACATCTCAGCAAGAAAATACAAGTTGAAAAAGGAGTCAATTAGATAATAATCGAGTAAAACAAAGAGGGGTTTACCAAACCCTACTATAAGGAAAAGCTGACATCCTCAGTTGAATAAGAAATTGACAAGGGTAAAAGCTAACTTACCAACTCCAAGAGTAGGAAAAATTCGCACCAAGTGCGATAAAGAAATTTACTTTAAGAAACGTGTGCATATTTAAGTATAAGTGTCAGGAATAATCTGCTCCTAATTTTATAAGTAAAAGCACCGGGGAAATAACGACACCTGTAGTTGTGGGAACCTACCCAACACTCTAACAGTCAAGAGAAACCATAACCACCGAGGAAAACCGGCACCTGCTGTGGAGGGAACATACCCAACACACCAACAGACACAAAACCTTGCAAGGATCCAAAGAAAGGTGGTCTTATACCTCGACACACCCAATACCAAGGAAAACCGGCACCTGTGGTGGTGGGGACCTACCCAACACACCAACATTCACAAACCCACCAGGGTCAAATATCCACAGCCGACCATGGCCATATCAAATATCCGTTCAATACAAAATAAACTGCAACAAAACCTCTTAGAACCCATATACCAAAACCCAAACACTTCCCTAGACAAACGGGTCAAAATACCCAAAAATAACCACTAAGGAACAAACTCGCCGAATCAGACAAAAAAAGGCGGAAAAATTCTAAGTCCCACCCAATTCGGCGAGTATACCCGACGGAACACATGCATACTCGACGAATTTTAAGGCAATACTCAGCGAATCCCTCTATACTCGGCGAAAATGCCTTGCGACAACCAACGATATTCAACGATTTCCTGTCGATACTCGACGAACAGACATGCGATAGTCGTCGAACTACCCTAAACTAACCTATTATTCTCGGCGACTTCAAAGTGACTTACGCCAAAAATGACTTAACCAAAATCGGCGATACTCGCCGAATTTCTACCTTATACACACCGAAATCTACTTAGGTTGCAAACCGATACTTGACAAATATTCCTCACCTAAACCCGATGAATCTAAGGTTCCCTACACCTATACTCGGTGAAAACAGACCTAATGATACTCGACGAATTCCTTCATGATATACCCCCGAATTCCTGTTTTCCATGGTTTTGGCCGAAATCAAGACCAAACCTAGAGGTTCTTCGAAAACTCATTCTACACTACTCCTATTCTCGAAGGGAGGAGGAACGATAAGAAGAATCAAGTAAGTTGCAGACATGCAAGGGGTAAAGATCCACTTGCCTCGAAACTCCGGAGAAACGCCGCCCGCACGCGCCGCTTCAAGGATCGACCGTGGAGAGGCCCGAGCAACGTTTCCTGAAACTTTTGGAGGGAAAAAGAAGTCAATAACGCTAACCCTAATGCATAAAATTCAAGTAATCAGGGAAACCTTACCATGATCGCGAATCCCTCACTGATAGCTTTCCGAATCTCTACTCTATTGACGAAACTGACTACCGGAGCTCCCTCAACTGCCGGCCGAAAGCTAACCCCTCCGCCGATCGTCCTCTTTCGCGAAACGTTTCTGCCTCTTGGGTTTAAGGAAGATGATGAATAGTAGGGTTGATGCGACCTTATTCGTTTACATACTTATAAATATAATAATATAATATATATTATTAATTAAATAACATCAAACGACGTGAAAACAAAATCAGCTTGGAATTCTACGAAATTCACACCGTAGCTAAATACCGATGCTACGAATCCAACAGCAAAGTCAAAATCGAGATCCGACAAACTAAACTTGGGAAAACACCACCCGAAGTCAAAACAAAAGCATTCCCAAAACGGCTCTACCGGGTCACCAAAACAGACCTGGCTCGCAAGGGAATCTTGCAAACAGGCTAAACCCAGCCACACTAAAAATCTAAAGAGCAAAAACCACGCTCTAACCACGGCATATGCAAACACGCGTCAACTTAACGCCCTGACGCTAAATTACACCACTACAGGAATAAAAATAAGAACCAAAAAAATCAGAAGCGTCACAGCCACCCCTCCTAAAAAGAAGTTTCATCCCAAAACTTAACATACATAGGATCAAATCCCATACTGAATAAAAACAATCATAGGCTAATAAAGAAAACACTTACCAAAAACATCAGGAGAATAGATGAGGATGAGCCTCACTCATAGCCGACTCCAACTCCCAAGTCGCGCTCTCTACGTCTTGGTTCTGCCAAAAACTTTAACCATCGGTATTGTCTTCCTTCTCAATACCAGATCATGAGTATCCAAAACACGAACAAGCACTTCCACATATAAAAAGTTGGGATCCAACTGGGTCACGGAATTAAGAACTTGTATGTCACTTAGCATACACTTACGCAATTGGCTTAAGTGAAAAACGTAATGCACATTGTTGGGTAATGTATCCACAATTACCTGAATTTGAGGAAACCACCTGTCAAGCTAAGATGAATTCACAATGTATTTGATAAAATCTTTCAAGTTGTGCTTGCAGTTATTCCACGCTAAGTACACCCCAATGTCAGGGTGCAGTAGGTCAATATACACGGGTCTGCGCGACGTAATCCCTCGTTGAGCAGATCAATGTGTTGGCCTACGTGTACTCTCTCTATTGGAGTGTACTTATCTTCAAGTACAGGGCCGTGACAATGCAAAAGCAGACAAGGAGCAAGGATGGGTCAAAGAGCAGCTCATGGGTGGAAAGACGAAAAATCGTCTAAGTAACAATCGATGAGAATCACTAGGTGATTCTTGTCGAGAATCACTGGCTGATTCTCGCCGTCTCTATCCGAGTACATCAAAGCATGCAAATCTGGCGCTAAGTCATAATCGTCGAGAATCATCAAGTGATTCGGCGAGAATCACTAGTGATTCTCGCCGAATCGTCGAGAATCACTGGCTGATTCTTGCCGACCCGTCGAGAATCACCTTCGATTCTCACCGAATTTGACTTGGGCGATTTTCTGGATCCCGCTGGACCGGATCAAATGTTAAGGCTCTGTTTTGAACCGGTATTAGGGTTTCTTCTGGTGGGACCCACAACGGTCATAAAAAGGTATACTACTGTATAAATACTCGCGTATTTTTGAACAGTAACGAGAGCAATTTGAAAAAACAAAGTCGAGCCGTCGACGTGACCTAGATCGCGAAATCCGCTCCGTCGTCGCCGTCGCCGCTCGTGCTAGTAGATCGTCGGCTTTGATCGTGGTTGATTCCAGATCTCCCGACGATAGAAGCTCAACCAAGCACAGCGTCTCACGCGTCTAACTAGAGATCCCTTGTCTCTTGATTCGTTGATCGGGAAAACCTTCCCCTTCCGTATCGATCGAGACGATCGATCCTAGTGTGACCGTTGGAAGACCTTGCTAGCATTGCTACGAAGATTGAATCTCCAAAGTACAACAGCCGCACATCGTTGTCGCCGCCGATCCCGAGAACCAAGCCGCCGCACTTCTTACCGTCGCCGGTTTCGAGGAGATTCTCTCCAAGAGAGATCTAGGGTTGTGGACTCTTCGTTGACTTCAAGAACACGTCATCGAACAAAGAGGGACTCCTTAGTCTCCAAAAGTTGTTTGTATTTCTTGTACATTCTATTTTCATTTTTGTTGTAAAGGAACGTTGGTTCCTAGTTGTAAGGGTTGGGTGCAACCCGTGTTGTGGGAGTGTTGACTCCTACGTGTGAAAGGGTTCCTTCCTTTAGTGCAAGGATTGGATTTCCATCCTGTTGGTGAAGTGACCGAGTCGTCCCTGGTTGGGAGATAGGTCGAAGGGGGATAGTGGATGTACCCAAATCGGGGAACAACTATAATTTTCTTTTGTCCTTTCTGTGCTGTGCTGTTTTGTTTTCTTGTGTAGGTACAATTTTAATTCCGCAAAAATGTTGCACGTCACCTATTCCCCCCCCCCCATAGGTGAAGGTAGTTGACACTAGGTGGACTTTCAAGTGGTATCAGAGGCAGGTTGCTCATCAAATAGGTTAACACCTTGAGTAGAATCCTGCCACCAGTGTCAAAAGCATGGAGCTGGATCATGGGATCTCTCCACTAAGACTTCCCACGTGCACTAAGGAGTATTATCCCGTCTGGAAGATGAGAGTATCCTATTACCTGGAGGCTATCGATCCTCGAGCATCTCTCATCTTAGAAGAGGGTCCTTTCATTCCTATGAAGACCTCCGGCTCTGGAAAGGATATCCAAATCCCCAAGTGTATTACTGAGATGTCGGAGACTGAACTCTCATTATTTAATCTGGAAAAGATGATTCGTTAGATCATCATGGATGTCTGGTCTGGACCTTCTCGATCTAGATTGGAAAAATGTGGGACGGCCAAATCTATGTGGGTAACCATCTCAGAGCTAATGGGGGGATCAAAGAAAGCAGGGATCTGCTATTAGCAAGAGGATGAAGCCTATGTGGGGGTCCTCGCCTCTGAAGATGAAGGCAAGGATCAATCGGACAGCATCAGGGCTCCGGTGTCCTTGTCAGAGACTGAAGAAGAAATTGAGGAAAGCAGTTCTGATGAGGCTGACACAACGGTCTCTGGCGCTAGTGACAATAACTCTGAAGAGCAGGTAACTTCTTCATCTTGCCCCTTCTCTCTTGAAGTTCCTGAAGACAGGAATTGTCACCCTTCAGAAAATCCTGATTCCCTGAAGAGAGCCCTTCAGAAAAGCAACCTACTTGTTGAGGAGAAAGCTCAGGAGATTGCTCGGCTGAAGATCTTGTTGGTTCTCCAATTGGCATCCAACAAGGTCAAGGACTCTAAAATCTCAGATCTAGAGAGTAGTCTAGAGAATGAGAAAAGGATAGTATCCAACTTTTCCAAGGTTGATGCTATGAAGAGAAAGGAAGAAAATGGGTGGATCTCCCGAATTATCAATTCATGGAGAAATGGGGAAACGGTATTCAGACCCCCCACTCCATTGCCTGAAGGGTACTCATCATGCCTTCAGGTATGATCACAGGAACAATCGTGGTCACTGCAAGGGTGATTTGTCCTCATGTGGAGACACCCATAGTACAAGGGCTGTCATGACCACCCATGAGAGAATACCTAAGGCTCATTCTAAGCCCTTTGTATTCTCGGCCACTGCCCCAACTCGGCATGAATCTGCTGGTATCAGCTCTCAGAATGCTTCTCACCACCCGAGGACACATGAAAGGGAGGTTAGAAGTCATGCAGTAAGTTCTCATGGGGCCTCTGGAAGGGTGCTGACTGAAAGGAAGGCACCACCTCTCAGGCCTCATGACGCTCGCTACATGCATTCCTTCCACCCTTCCAAGTGTCACGGTGGAAGAGGCAATTTTGGGAGCAGATCCGGATCTATCCCGTTTGGACCTAGGACCATGACTACCTCAGTCACTGGATCAGGTCAGAAACGGAGGTACAACATTCACACGTGTTGGTGCTGTGGCAAGGTGAGACACTTTGCCATAGACTGTTGGCACAACCCCTCTGTGTCAAGGGCAAGGGCCTATCCACATCTTCTGGGCAGAGGTAGTCTTACTGACAGGATTTCTGAGGGAAGGCATTCGATTTTTTATGCTAACAAGAACCTAGGACCCAATACGTATTGGGTTCCTAAGGTAAGGTAACTCTCTTTTGCAGGGTAGTCTAGGTTCCCGTAAATATGATGGGAACTAGACAGAAGATGTTTCAAGACTGAATTGGAACAAATATCTGGAATAACAGAAGTACTATCTACAATGGTATACTCACATTGAACACCTGGTATGCTTGAACCAGAGGGGCTAAATGATAAATCTCATAATCCCAGGTATTTTTGATCAGCTCAAATACTTGAGTCATATTGTATCGACATTTACATATATATATATATTTATATATATACACATATGTGTGTACACCTAAGGAAATGTTAACACTGTAAAAATAAACCTTAGATACATTAATAAAGATTTAATCTGTAAATTCACTGGTAGATTCGAGAACAAACATCTACATGCATAAATCAGTTCACTGAAAATTAAAGAAGATACGTCATTGGAAATCACTAAAACTTACAATTGACATCAAGAAATGTATGGAAAAACCCCGTTCAAACCCTAAATAGATTGGTATTAAGAAATATATATATATATAGAAGATTTTTAAACCATCTTAATATCAGAAGATTTCGAGAATCACTAGGTGGACTTGCAAGTGACTTTCGAGAATCCGGCATGCCTCTTAACCCGAAGATTCCTATTGAAGAATCCCTTCGATTTCGACTTAGACAAACTCCCGCCGATCCCTTGTATTTCGCTTTTCGCACGAAAACCCCGTTAAAACCCGTCGATATCGCGCAGGAATCCCGCCGACCCTTCATATTCCTCATTTCCGTCGAAGCCCCTCTTCCGTCGATATCCCGCAGGAATCCCGCCGCTTCTTTCGTCGATTTCCCGCAGGAAACTCGCCAATTCTTCTTTCCGTAGATCACTCCGCTCGCGTCCAGGGTGCTCGTCCAGGGATTTCTCCGCGGTTTCGATCAAACAAAGTCGCGAGCGCCTCCCGGCTTTCCGTCGTCTCCGTCGATTCTCACCTTCTATGCTTTTGGGTAACCACATCCTCACCCTTACAGTGACTTACTGTTAGTGTAGCTTCCCTCTTAATTTCTGATTAGGCATAGTCGTGGGATTCCAGCTTTGCAATGGCTCCAAGGACAACCGCCGGCCTGGTCACTGGATGTGAGTTGGTTCGAACCGGGTTCTCATATGCCTCGGATGAGTTCAGAAACATCATCATCATGCTTGAAGAGGCTGGCCTCTCCTTTATTCTGGAGCACCCCTGCAAAATTTTGGACAAGGAAGTGATGGAATTCTTCGCAACCGCCAAACTTCGGAATGAAGATTCTATCATCAAGAGTAAGGTTGCAGGTGCCAGGATCAAGATGTCTGGAAGCAAACTGACCCAATACTTGCAGCTCACTAGTTCTGAGCACGAGGATTATTTGGAGGAACATGATAAAGCCAGGGAATTATTATTCTGTGGACTAGCTAGGGGAACCATATCGATAAAGCGAAAGGAAATGAATGAGGAGGGGAAACTTCTGTCCGACATCATTGGGAAAGTACTGATATGCAAACCCGGCTCACATGACCACATCTCAGCTGACATGTTCAAGATCCTTGTGGCGATTGTCTGCAGAAAGAGATTCAACTGGGGAGCTATGCTTTTTGAGAAGATTAAGGACACTCTCAGATCTCCAAGTTTTGGAAGAATCATCAGCCTATATCTCAATCAGCTAAACAGAGATAGGTTTGACATGAGTAAAGGAGTTCCATTGCATTATTTGAATAAAATGGACTCCAGCGTAATTGACAGATGGGAGCGACGCATCGGGCAGGCTGCCGTGGTAGTAGAACAAGAAGAATCTCCTGCCGAGGACAGAAACGTAGCAGATTCCGTGGATATTCCCAGTGAATTTCCTGATGCACTGACTGCAGGAATTGAGGGGGAGCCTCTACCCGCTTCTGCTAATATCATATCTGGCATCTCTCAGATAGCTAGAGATGCAGTTGTGGATCTGCAAGAAGAAAGTGAAGATGTGATGAAAAATGAGGCGGCCCTGAACGTGAATGATCTAGGAGCCGGAGGTATTGTAGAGGAGAATGATGAGGGAGGTTTGGAAGATGATGCAGCTGAGAATGATTTCATGGATGATGAGGATGAGGAATAAGGAAATGCAAGACAGGAAGTAATGGAGCCTCAGGACAACACTGAAGTTCCATCTGAAAAGCAAGCTCCTGAGATAGTTCCTGAGAAAATTAGTGCAACAGTGGAGGGGGAGTCTTCTCAGCAGAGGCTGCTAAGTACTTCCGAGAAATCTACTGAGGCTGCAAGTATTCCCCCTTTAGAGACTGTGCTAGTGTCCAGCTCTACAAGTGAATCTACGAAAGAGCAAGGCCAAGGAATGCCTCAGGATCATCCACTACGAGCTGATCTAGCTAATCATACGGTGAATATTATTCAAGGTATCGTGGATGAGCTCAAAGCGTCTTTTGAGCAAGCTCAAAATAAAATGTTAAAAAGAATTAAGAAATCTGAGAATCTAATGCTCAAGAACGTTGTGGAAATCAATCACAAACTGGATTTGATGGAAAAGAAGTTTGAAGACAAGTATACAACAACCGACCAAGCTGTAACTCTTCTTATGGAAGGATTGAAAAAGAACACCAATACTCTCGCAGTAGTGAATCAGAATGCTCATGTAGTAGCAAATAACATTCAAAAATTTGATGCCAATATGGTGACTCTTAACAGCAATCAACAAGCCTTGATTACCGAGTTCTCCAAGACTACAAAGCACATTGATGAGTCACTGCATTCTTATGCAACTCCATTGTCGTCGAAGCGAAAAAGGGGGAGAAAGAATATACAGCTAAGATGGCCGAGCTTCAAGAAATCTTAATCAAAAATTTTGAGTGGTCAAACATATATGTTTATGACAGTTGCTGGTGGATGCTCAAACAAGCGTTAGGCGCCAATATCCCTGAAAATCCTGAGGGTAATCCTGCTCCTGAAAATAATACTGTGGCTGATGAGGGAGCAAGTGCTGAAGAATATACAGCTAAGATGGACGAGCTTCAAGAAATCATAATCAAAAATTTTGAGCAGTCAAACATATATGTTTATGAGAGTTGTTGGTGGATGCTCAAACAAGCGTTAGGCGCCAATATCCCTGAAAATCTTGAGGGTAACCCTTTTCCTGAAACTAATACTGCGGCTGATGAGGGATCAAGTGCTGAAGAAGTTCCTTTAAGTGAAGCTGATGCTCAAAGGGCCACTAGGGCCACCTCCAAAGCAAAACTGATGGCCATGTTTGACCAAGGAGCCCTAACAAAAGCTAGGGACAAGAGAAAATCTCAAGAAGGGACATCTAAGGAAACGCAAGCTGAAAAGATAATCAGATTGAAGGAGGATGAAGTAAGGAACGAAAGGTGGAGTCCGGTATCAAAGAGTATTATCTTGGACACGTTCTGGCTACAAGAAAAAGGGGAAATCAATTGGAACGACGTATACAGCCAGCATGAGTGGGAGCTGCACAAGACATATGAAGCTAAACAGAACATCTTCTTCAGGACCAACACTGCGGCAGATAAAGCTCCTCCTCCCAGATACTATCCAAAGCCCAAGGAGTACGTTGAGAGGCAAAGAAAGAAGTTTTTGGCTCAAAAACATAAGGATGACCTAGCCAAAGAGCAATAGATAGAAATTTATAGCTTGTCATTTTCTCATGAACACATTTATCTTTTCTTATTGTTATATAAACAATCTTGGGAATATATAGATATATATATATATATATATATATGTATATGAATTTATGATTGACTCAAGCTTTGATCTGTTTTCCTCCATTTCCTTGTGCCGTATCTTTAAATTCTATATGCTGTATATATTATCTGGATGGTGGTATTCATCTTAGCTAGTAGGATTTTGGCTTCGTCAAATAGGGGGAGATTGTTGGGTAATGTATCTACAATTACCTGGAGTTGAGGAAACCACCTGTCAAGCAAAGATGAATTCACAATGTATTTGATAAAATCTTTCAAGTTGTGCTTGTAGTTATTCCACGCTAAGTACACACCAATGTCAGGGTGCAGTAGGTCAATATACACGGGTCTGCGCGACGTAATCCCTCGTTGAGCAGATCAATGTGTTGGCCTACGTGTACTCTCTCTATTGGAGTGTACTTATCTTCAAGTACAGGGATGTGACAATGCAAAAGCAGACAAGGAGCAAGGATTGGTAAAAGAGCAGCTCATGGGTGGAAAGACAAAAAATCGTCTAAGTAACAATCGACGAGAATCACCAAGTGATTCTCGCCGATTCGGCGAGAATCACTAGGTGATTCTCGTCGATTCGTCGAGAATCACTGGCTGATTCTCGCCGTCTCTATCCGGGTACATCAAAGCATGCAAATCTGGCGCTAAGTCATAATCGTCGAGAATCATCAAGTGATTCGGCGAGAATCACTAGTGATTCTCGCCGAATCGTCGAGAATCACTGGCTGATTCTTGCCGACCCGTCGAGAATCACCTTCGATTCTCACCGAATTTGACTTGGGCGATTTTCTGGATCCCGCTGGACCGGATCAAATGTTAAGGCTCTGTTTTGAACCGGTATTAGGGTTTCTTCTGGTGGGACCCACAACGGTCATAAAAAGGTATACTAGTGTATAAATACTCGCGTATTTTTGAACAGTAACGAGAGCAATTTGAAAAAAAAGCCGAGCCGTCGATGTGACCTAGATCGCGAAATTCGCTCCGCCGCCGCCGTCGCCGCTCGTGCCAGTAGATCGCCGGCTTTGATCGTGGTTGATTCCAGATCTCCCGGCGACAGAAGCTCAGCTAAGCACAGCGTCTCACACGTCTAACCAGAGATCCCTTGTCTCTTGATTCGTTGATCGGGAAAACCTTCCCATTCCGAATCGATCGAGACGATCGATCCTAGTGTGACCATTGGAAGACCTTGCTAGCTTTGCTACGAAGATTGAATCTCCAAAGTACAGCAGCCGCACACCGTTGTCGCCGCCAATCCCGAGAACCAAGCCGCCGCACTTCTTACCGCCGCCGGTTTCGGGGAGATTCTCTCGAAGAGAGATCTATGGTTGTGGACTCTTCGTTGACTTCAAGAACACGTCATCGAACAAAGAGGGACTCCTTAGTCTCCAAAAGTTGTTTGTATTTCTTGTACATTCTATTTTCATTTTTGTTGTAAAGGAACGTTGGTTCCTAGTTGTAAGGGTTGGGTGCAACCCGTGTTGTGGGAGTGTTGACTCCTATATGTGGAAGGGTTCCTTCCTTTAGTGCAAGGATTGGATTTCAATCCTGTTGGTGAAGTGACCGAGTCGTCTCTGGTTGGGAGATAGGTCGAAGGGGTAAAGTGGATGTACCCAAATCGGGGAACCACTATAATTTGCTTGTGTCCTTTCTGTGTTGTGCTGTTTTGTTTTCTTGTGCAGGTACAATTTTAATTCCGCAAAACTGCTGCACGTCACCTATTCCCCCCCCCCCCATAGGTGAAGGTAGTTGACACTAGGTGGACTTTCACACATCAAAAAAACTTGCTGGCAAATCCAGTCTATAAGCTGACACACCAGTCCTCTCAATAACTTTGAACGGTCCCACATACCTCGGGTCCAACTTATGATTCTTACAAAAACTTTTAACACCGGACATTGGGGAAACTATAAGAAACACCATATCCCCAACAACAAACTCCAAATCGGTCCTACGCCGATTGGCATTCTTCTCATGTCGCTCTTGAGCTATCTGAAGCTTCTCTGGAATATGTTTTATAGAAACCTCCATCTATTGTAACTCTTCAGGACCCAACAATGGTCTCTCACCAACCTCGGTCCAAAACAACGGAGTTCTGCAATGCCTCCTATACAAAGCCTCAAATGGGGCCATCTGTAAACTTTCTTGATAACTGTTGTTGTATGAAAACTCCATCAGTCTCAAACGCTCATCCCATAGTCCTCCGTGGTCCAAAATAAAACACCTGATCATATCCACCACGATCTGATTTACTCTTTCCATTTGACCATTAGTATGCGGATGATAAGCAGTGGTATACCTCAAATCGGTAACCAACCCTTCTTGTAAACTCTTCCAAAAGAGAGATGTAAACCTGGAGTCTCGATCTGATACAATACTAACAGGCACCCCTTGTAACCTGATGACCTCATCCAAATATAATTCAGCTATTTTATTCATGGAGTAATCGATCTTGAACGGCACGAAGTGAGCACACTTTGACAATCTGTCCACTTTAACCCAAACAGAATCGTGTCCTTGGGGAGATTTCGGCAATCCAGTAATAAAATCCATCGAAATGCTCTCCCACTTCCAACTTGGAATCTCTAAGGGCGTCAACTTGCCTCCAGGACTACCATGATCGGCCTTCACTCGATTGCAAGTAAAACATTCTGATACTTATTTTACTATATCACCCTACATGCCAAACAACCAAATGATCTACTTCAGATCCTTATACATTTTAGTAGAACCAAGGTGGTAGGAAACAATAGAACCATGCACCTCATTACACAACTTAACTTTGATGTCCTCAACTGTGGGAATGCAAAATCTATCACGGTACTTCAAAGTACCCGCGTCATCAATCGAAAAGTCCGGCAATTTCCCTTTTATGGTTCTGTTATAAAGGTGCACCAAATCGGGGTCATCCCTTTGATATAGCCTCGTCAGTGAAATCCATGATGGTTCTAATATTTCCAAACAACTGGGTACGTCGCTATTCCCCACCGATATAACCATCAGAAGATATTCTTCCACCAGCAAATCCACAGAAAGATTAAAAATTTTTGCTGACTTCCTACTCAGGGCATCAGCTACCACATTAGCTTTGCCCCGATGGTATTGGATCTCAACATCATAATTTCCCACATACTCTAACCATCTTCGATGGTGCAAATTCAATACCTTTTGAGTGAAGACGTACTTCAAACTCTTATGGTCAGTATAAATCTTGCACATAGTGCCATATAATAGATGTCTACATAACTTCAAGGCATAAATCTCAGCAACCAACTCTAGATCATGTATAGGGTAATTCCTTTCATGCCTCTTTAACTGCCTTGGCCCATACACTATCACTTTGCCTGCTTGCATTAACACACACCCAAGTCCAACATGTGATGCGTCCGCATACACGGCATACTCTATTCCTTCAATAAGAATGACCAAAATCAGAGCAGTGCATAATTTCCTCTTCAATTCCTGAAAAGCCTCTTCGCACTTATCGCTCCAAACAAAAATTGTGTTCCTCTGTGTGAGCTTAGTCAATGACACAGACAACGTAGAGAAACCCTCTACAAACCTTCTATAATAGCCAGCCAGCCCTAGGAAGCTCCTTATCTCTTTGGGTGTGGCAGGCCTATTCCAATCCATAACAATAGGTATCTTCTCAGGGTCCACAGAAATTCCATACTTATTAACCACATGACCCGGAAAAGAAACCTGGGGAATCCAAAACTTGCACTTACTTAGCTTGACATATAACTTATGCTCCCTCAAGATAGACAAAACTAAACCCAAGTGCTGGGCATGCTCTTCAGCACTACGGGAGTATACCAGGGCGTCATCTATAAAAAAAACCACAAAACGGTTTAGGAAATCCTTAAATACTCTGTTCATCATGTCGATAAAGGCAGAGGGCTCATTGGTCAAACCAAAGGACATTACCAAAAACTCAAAATGCCCATGTCACAAATGAAAAGCAGTCCGTGGATTGTCTAACTCACGAATCCTCAACTGGTGGTAGCGTGAACGAAGCTCAATCTTTGAAAACACCGAGCCACCACGCAACTGATCGAACATGTCATCAATCCTTTGTAGGGGATATCTATTTTTGATGGTCACCATATTCAGCTCTCAATAATCGATGCAAAGCCTCATCGATCCATCCTTTTTCTTCACAAACAGCACTGGAGCACACCACGGAGAAGAACTCGGCCTAATAAAGCCGTCATGCAGCAACTCATCCAATTGGATACGCAGCTCCTCCAGCTCATGTGGGGCCATATGGTACAGCCCCTTAGGAATAGGACGGGTACCCAGCTTCAAATCTATGTCAAACTCCACGTCTCTTTCGGGTGGAAGCCCAGGAAGATTATCAGGAAATACATCAGGAAACTCACGCACAATAACAAACTCCTTAACTCGCGACAAACTACTATCGATCGCCAACACTGAAACCAAACAAGTAAAACATCCGGAATTTACTAGCTTCTAAGCATGCACCAAAAAAAATAATCGGAGAAACTTGGCGTGGAAAACTAAAAAACACTCATTGGTTAATTGTTGCCCATCTTGAAGTCCAAGCGCTTGACCTTGCACTGGATGACTGCATCATACTTAGACAACCAGTCCATGCCCAAAATCACATCGAAATCTTCTAAGTCTATCACCTTCAGATTATCAACGACTCGAAAATCTCCTAACGGAATTAGACAACTCTGAATGCCTTGATCTGATACCACTAATTCGCTAGAGGGAAACTTGACACAGAACGCATTGCCCACAAGATCAAGGGTCTAACTATGACGATCTACGAAGGTTATAGCCACAAATGAGTGTATAACACCAGAATCAAAAAGAACACGTGCCCAGTGGTTCTTGATATTAAACTTTCCTATATAAAATCATATACGCAACTAAGGAAACGAACGTCGAACTACAACTACAAATTGAAATCTAGAAACAGGTTAGGATCTAACCTAAAATAACTTGATAAGACGTCTGAGCTTCCTCCAAAGATATCACGTTCAGCTTGTCATTCCCCTTGTCCAATAGCTGCGGTGGCGGAAAATCCTGAAGTGGAACTGGTTGCAACTTGGGCTGAGCCTGCAGGCACTTTGACTTGAAATGTCCTTCTTGTTCGCACTGAAAGCAACCTCGTTTCTTTCCCCAACAACAGACAGCATCATGCCCCTTTTTATTACACGCTGAACAGACTAAATCACCCTTAGGAGTACTTTAAATTGCATAAACTTGCTCCTGCTTTTGGGCTCCTATCCTCTTGAAGCATTTCTCGAACGGATGGCCTGACTGGCCATAAAAACTGCATATCTCCGTACTTCTTTTCCCTGATGCAACGCCGAATTCTTGTGAACTCTTGCCCTCATCGGTCTTCCTTTAATCCTTTCTCATTTATTGACCTCGATTCTTGGTATTGTCAATCGCCTCAACCTTCAAAGCTGTAAAAACCTCCCCTGTAATGACAGTATAATATGGGTCCGGCTGTGGCCCTACAACATATAGACTCCACAGCTTCAGCATTAAAAGATGATATGAACTACCCAGCTCAAAACTCAGACTAAAAATAGCAGAAATAAATAATCAAGACTAGAAGTTATCCACTAAACCAAGAGTATCAAAATGGACTTAGGGCCTTACACATCATAAGTCCAAGACTTAAGCATCATTAAACAATAGTAACGTGCACATGCACTCCTAAGCTACCTAGGAATGCAAGCCGGATTACATATCATGGGGCATAACATTCAATCAGAAAACATACAAATAATAGAAAGATCACTTTATGCATCTTGGGCCTTTTGGCCAGCGAGCTTGCTCCTGCTTGCGATCCTTTCCCTGTAAAAATTTGGTTGTAACATGGGTCAGCAAAGGTTGACCTCAACTGTGTAACCAACACATCTCCTCCCGGCCATCCCTAGCGGACCCCGGGGCACTTCATCACCCTGTAGGTTGGCACTTCATATGCAAAATACAACAATATATAAAGCTATAAAATAGGTTTGGATGTCTCATACAGCAAATACGTTTCTATGTTGAGCATATAATAAAAGGGGCCTACAATGCAACATGAATGCAATCCCGGGTTTCACCCAAGGAACCCTAAAGCGTATTCTTCTAACACATCATCACATCGGGTGCTCTAAATTCCTGATCGGTGTTGAAGCTGCAAACACAAGGGTACTCTAAATTCCCCCTCGACGTTAGAGCCGCAAACACAAGGGTACTCTAAATTCCCCCAAACGGCATTCAAACTGCATGTACAAGGGTACTCTAAATTCCCCCAAACGGCATTCAAGCTGCCACACAAACAAACAATAGGAAATCTTGCTAGACCTCACCCGTCGTGATGACCCAGGTCCGGCTCCAATATCGGGATCAAGTCCACTGAAGGAGACCCAGCGGGACCCAGCTGTCATCGTCTTGGCTTACCCAAAGCTGGGCATTCTCGTCAGTTCCATAGAAGAGGGACTTGTCTCACCGGGACACTCTCCACACATGACTTTGCAATGTCACGTGCTAGCCAGCCGATCGCAAGACAAATCATGCCTTAGCACATCACAATCTCATGCCTTTCCTTCCCAAATCCACTGCTCGTACCGTAGGTTTCCCGTGCCCCAAGGAAACCATCTACTGTCACAATGGAGCTAACCTTGTCTGGTTTTGATGAACATTACAATGCCCTAAGGAAACCATCTACCATCACAATGGAGCTAACCTTGTCCGGTTCCGCATACGCGTACTCACGTGAAATGAGGGGGGTGGGGGGAATACAACATCACCAATGGCGTCTTGCCGATATGCATCATCACCGATTCGGACTAACGGTGACGACTGCGGCTTCACCCATAATGCCTAATCCACTAACGGAGCAGATTTCTAATACAATATCATGCCGAGGACGGACACAATCGACCTAGTGGATCCTCCTGAACCATGGAAACCCAAATCCCTCTCATTTGAGAGATCTGATGCATATATGCTTGAAATAAAATCATGAAAAGGAGAAGATGCCATGCACGCATCCTATAACTGAGGGGAGAAGTGTTGTTACCTTACCACTCCTCTTATTAGCAATGGAACCCTGTCTTGCATAGATGAAAACGAGCGACTTTGCATCCTCTTCACGGATCTGGCCTCGGAACGATGATTGGAGGTCTGAATCTCTGTCAATGACGGAATAAAGATCTCTTCTTCCTCCTCTCACTCTAACCTCAAACCCTAGCCTTCACTCAACAAAAGGGAAAAAGATGAAGGGATAAGGTTCTCAGCCCTATATAAGCACTCTGGAGGAGAGTCTTGGGCCTTAGGATCGAATCCTAAATGAAATCGGACGGCTATAAAGTCAAACAACAGAACTACTTTTGTCCGATATCGCCGGGTGGTAACTACCTACCGCCGAGCGGTAGGTTCCCGAGCGCTCGGCCAGAAAATAATGCCGCGCTAACGCAGGCGATAAAACTAATGCCACGCAGTAGCATTCTTCTCGAGAACTCGACATTATTCTCAAAAACTCAGCGTTCGACAGACTGGGCACTACGCTCGACATTCGACAAAACAGGGCTATCGCCGGGCGATAGCCACTATCGTCGGGCGGTAATCCTCCAGCGCTCGACGAACATATCTTCGATCGATGCTCGATGAAACGGAGCTATCGCCGTGCGGTACCTAGCTAGTGCCAAACGCTAGCACTCAATGCTCTCAGCGCCTGGCCACTCAACGCTCTCAGCATCTCACCACTCAACGCTAAGCTACTGCCGGGCGGTAACTACTATCACCGGGTGATAACTTCCAAAGACTCAAGTCTTAAAATTGGGGTGTTACAACTCCTCCCCCCTTAAAAGAATTTCATCTCTGAAATTAAACTTCATGCAGGAAGACAACAAGAAAATTATTATAACACATTATAGTATTGTTACAACAACCCACCCAGACCAATATCATTCGGGCAATCAGCAAGAATAAAGTTGATACAAGGCAAAGCATTGTTACTGCAATATTATACGAACGGCTCCATTCATAAAGACAGCAAAACGATTACTGCACATATCAAAACACTGTTCCAACAACACTATCCAAACAACTCTGGATAGTCCTCGCGCATTGCTTGCTCACGCTCCCAAGAGAACTCATCTCGTCCGCAGTTGTCCCAACGCACCTTTACGAACTTCACCTCTTTGTTCCATAACTGCCGAACTTTTGAATCCTTTATGCCCACCAGACGGACTTTCGTCCTCAAATCCTCTTCTATCGGCACCGTCGCTGGTTCGATCACCACACTACCCTCCACCAAGGCTTTTCTCAAGACTCAGACATGGAAAACGTCGTGCAATCCACTCTGCTCTGTGGACAACGCCAACCTGTAAGCCTATTCTTCGAACGGCCCCAAAAACCTCGAACACAACTTTTTGAGTCGGCGAATACGCGAAATGCCTTTGAACGGCTTGATCTTTAGATAGACCTAGCCGCCTACCACAAACTCCACATTCCTATGGCGAGCATTAAAATACTTTGCTTGCTGGTCCTAGGCAACCTTCATGTGCTCTTGAATGGTTCGCACCAACTCGCATGCATCGACCACCACTTCTTCTCCCAAAAGTTTGGTGTCTCCCGCCTCTATCCAGGACATTGGTGTTCGACACTACCTCCCATGCAAAGCTTCATATGGCTTCATCTTTATACTTGCGTGGTAACTGTTGTTATAGACGAATTCTACTATGAAGAGGTGATCTTCCCACTTCTTCCCAAAGTCAAGTGTACACATCCTCAGCATATCCTCCATTGTATAGTTTGTTCTTTCTGTTTGTCCATCAGTTTGAGGATGTAACGTGATATTGAACTTAAGCTTTGTGCCCAGACTTTTCTGAACCAACCTCCAGTCTTTGGACATGAAACGTCCATCACGATCACTGACTATACTCCTAGGAATCTCATGTAGTCGCAAAATGTTGCGAATGTACAACTCTACCAACTTCTCCACACTGTCCTATTTTTCGATTTGGGATGAAATGGGCCACCTTGGTAAAACAGTACACAATCACCCAAATCGCGCCATTACCCTGTTGCGATCGAGGTAAGCCGTGTACAAAATACATGGAGATGTCATCAAACTTCCATTCGGAATCGGAAGAGGATTCAGGAACCCGCCCGACTTCTAACACTCGGCCTTCACTAAGGCGCAGGTTTGACAATGGCTGACGTACAAAGCTATATCACGCTTCAAACCAGGCCACCAAAAGGATTTCTTCATATTCAAGCACATCTTTGTACTTCCCGGGTGAATGGAGTACTTCGTAAAGTGAGCCTCAAACATCAACTCCTCGCGGAGCTTGCCGAACTGCAGTACACAAATATGTCTGTCCTTCCTCAAGATCCCGTTAATCATCTCCCAGGCACTACCCTCGCCCGTTTGAGCTTCCGTCATGAATGGCTGCAACTCTTTATCCAAACTAGTCGCTTCCCGTTTATGATCAGATAAGTCATTTTGTAACTCGATCCAGTTTAATCGAGCCATGCTTGACTCTCCTCTTGCTACGCACTCAATGCCAAGGTACTCACAGTCCCGCATCAACCGCTCATCATGAGCTTTGATCCAACTCCCTTGACCAGAATATTTCCTACTCAAGGCATCCTCCACCATGTTGGCTTTACCTAGCATATACTGAATCGTCACTTCGTAGTCACCAAGGAATTCGACCCATCCGTGATGCCGCATATCCCATTATACAAAGTTTGATTAATAGGTTTACCTGCCTCATCCTTGTTTAAAGACATGTTTGACCCCATGGGAGTTTTCTTGGTGGAGTTATTCTCCATCCTAAATTTCTTAATCAAATCCTAGTAAACTTAGACTAAGATATGGATAATCCATTGTCAGTCTGTCTTACTTGGAGACCCAGAAGAACTTAAGTTCACACATACTGCTCATCTCAAACTTCTTTTGTATAAGTTTGTCAAACTTTTTACAAAGGTTTTCATAAGTAGATCCAAAGATAATGTCATCAATATATATTCAGACAAGGATGATCTTGCCTTTGGATTCCCTGAGAAATTGGGTCTTGTCTATCTTCCCCCTTGAGAATTTGTTCTCAATGAGGAATCTAGACAAGGTTTCATACCATGCTCTAGGAGCTTGTTTCAACCCATATAAAACTTTCCTAAGTCTATAAACAAACTTTGAATGGTTAGGAATAACAAAACTTGGAGGTTGTTCAATATAGACTTCTTCCTTCAAGTCTCCAATCAAGAAAGCTGATTTTACTTCCATCTGGTACACTCTGAATCCTTGGTATGCAGCATATGCAAGGAACAGTCTGATGGCTTCTATTCTTGCTACAGGAGCAAAGGTTTGATCAAAGTCAATACCTTTTTTCTGTTTATACCCCTGAGCTACCAGTCTAGCTTTATTTTGGTTATAATATCATTTTCATCAAGTTTATTCCTATAGATCCACTTGAATCCAATGACATTATGTCCCTGTGGTCTGGGAACCAACTTCCAGACCTCACATCTCTTAAACTGGTTTAGTTCTTCTTGCATAGATACAATCCAGAACTGATCCATGTTTTCCTCTTTGAATTTTTTGGGCTCAACTTGTGAGAAGAAACTGGAGCACATTACTGTGTTGAGACATCTGCTCCTTATCACTACACCTTGACTTGCATCACCAATGATCTGGTGGCCTTGATGATCCTTCAAATGCCTGACTGCTGGAGGCAGTATTCCTTCAGCATTCTGTGCTACAAAGTCTCCATCATGTTGAATATCATCCACATGTGAGCCTTGTGCTTTCTCTAGAATCCACATACTTTCATATTTGTCTTGGACTGTAGGTTTAGCTTCCTTAACAGTCAGTTTGTCCATGATCACTTTTATGCATGCAGGACTAGAAAAGGAGCTTGACAACTCATTATTAATCATGTTTGATTCATCAAACACTACATTAACTGGCCCCTCTATAACTTAACTTGTCACGTTGTAGATCCTATAGGCCTTACTATGATTGTTGTACCCAACAAATATCCTTTCATAGGACTTGGCAGCAAACTTAGTTATATAGGATTTTTCATTATTAAGCACATATAATTTGCTCCCAAAAATTCTGAGATATGCAAGGTTTGGTTTTCTGCCCTTCAATATCTCATAAAGAGACTTTTTATGGCTATTGGTGATAGAAGCCCTATTGAGGACATGACAAGCAGTGTTTACTACCTCAGCTTATAAATATTCTGGGAGAGTTGTGTCATTCAATAATGTCCTACCAGCTTCTATGAGAGTCATATTCTTCCTCTCAGCAATCCCATTTTATTGGGGTGTTCTTGGAGAGGAAAAATCTTGATGAATCTCATGTTTTTCACAAAACTTTGTCATGCATTCAGATTGAAACTCAGTTCCATGATCACTTCATATTATGACCACAGAACTTTTCAATTCATTTTATATTTGTTTGACAAATGTCTTGAAGAAATCAGGGGTTTCAGACTTTTTCCTTAAAAATAAAACACAAGTAAATCTGGAAAAGTCATCAACAACCACAAAGATGTAGACTTTCCTACCAAGACTATGAACTGGTATAGGACCAAACAGGTCCATATGCATGATGTATAAACACCTCACAGAGTCTTTGGTTTCAATGCTTTTGAAAGAAGCTTTGGTCTGCTTGCCTTTTTGACATGTAGAGTAAATGTTTTCTTTAGTGCATATCATTTTAGGACCATTTTTAACTAGCTCTTTACTAAATATCTTGCTTATAGTCTTATAGTTCAAATGAGCTAGCATTTTGTGTCATTTGACACAGCGTGAGGCTTTCTCATTTGTAACTAGGCATATGGGGGAGACTGAATTTAGACAAAGAAAATTTAAACAACACACATTCCCGCTCCTAGTGCTTATCAAGATTACCTCTTGGTCACTTGATTTCTTAATGTGGCTTACATCCTTGTGCAATGAAATGTCATAGACAATATCACATAGTTGTCTTATGCTTATAATATTGTGTTGCAACCCTTCCAGATAAGCCACTTTTGGGAAAGTGACTAAGCCATTTGAAATGTTACCATAACCTCTTATAACTTCTTTGTCTGCTCCACCAAAGATTACTTTTGGTCCATCCTTTACTGGAATGAACACCCTCAAATTGCACTTTATTCCAGTCATATGCCTGGAATAACCACTGTCCAAGTAACATATGGGGATATGGAAACTTGGACTAACCTACAAAACATATTTATTTTACCTAAGGACCACAATATTTATTGGGTCCTAGGTACATGTTAGTCTCAAAATGAACATGTCTACCATGAGTTTTTTTGATTGGAAGATTGACTTTAGCTCTATACATACTAGGGTTATGCTAGCAGTCGATGGAATAAAGGCCTATATTGCCACAACACTAGCAGTCATGAAGGTTATACCTTCTTTTCTTAGGTGGCCTAATGATTGTGTTAACAGCAGCAACCATTCCAGAAGGAATAGTAGTAGCCTTTTTCAGATTTATTTCAGCAACTATTTGACTGAAGGAGAGTCATTCAGCAGCTTTAATTGGTTTTTTCTGAGTGCCATTAGCAGCAGTTTTCTTTACAGAAATCATGCATCTGATAACATCAGAAACACCCAAATCAAGTTTGCTATAAGACTGGCCTTCATTCTGAGTCTTTGCTGAGTGAGTCTGAAGTTTGGCCACTGCCCCCTTCTTAAGAGTTGGAGCTGGAACACCAAAGACAAATGGTCCAAGATTGGGCCATTTGTATTTCCTCATGAGTAGCCTTGAAGGAACTCATTCCCATTGCTCTTCACCTTACATTGGAAGATACATTAGCATCCTTCCAGGAAGAATTTCCATTCTTCCAGTGACCATACATAGAGTCCTGGTCATACCTGTTAGTAGGGATTATTATCCTTTTATAAGGAATGGATGGCTTAGCTGGAGCTTTTCCCTTTCCTTTAAAATAGGCAGCCCTGGTGTTTCCCTTGGATCCAACTCCTCTCTTGTATCTCTAAGAGGTGAAGGAGTCAATAATGGGCAGCATTGAGTTGGGCTTAGAAAAATTTTCCATAACTCTCATCTCCCTTTGGAGATTTTCTTCTTGATCTCTAATAAGATCATTCTTATACTTTATGGTGTCTATCTGTATAAAAGTAATATTCTTCAACTGACTAATTTTTCTTATTTTTTGTTCCAGCATGACTGCAGTCTCAGAATACTGGGAAGAAGTAAGCTGTAGAGATGCAATCTCTTGAGCCTGCTTTTTAATCAGTTGCTTACTTCTTTTGAATGCTTCTAGAAGTTCACTATACTTATCAATCACTTGATTGATGTCATTCTCAGATTCAGAATCACATTCATCCTTAGATGAAGATGCTTCTGAACCTGGACTTTTCTTATAGGTTGACTTAGATGAATTGTTGAATGGAGAGTGTATTTTAGATGGACCAGGCTGATCTTCGCAATAATCCTCATCTAATCTAGCCATCAGCCTAATATAGGCTTCATATTCTCATCTAACTTTGAGGAGGATGAGTCAGTCTAGCTTTTCTCCCTTTTAGCAATGAAGGTTTTCTCCTTCTTGTCATTCTTATGGTGATGATATTTCTCATCAGCCTTCTTCTTCTTCATAGGACATTCAGCCACAACATGCCCTGGCTTACTGTAGCAAAAATATATAATCTTATTAGAAACATGTTTACTAGATTTTGTGACATACCTGCCTTCCTTGGAAGGTTTCTTCTGAGTTTTGTAGTAGTACTCCTTGTGCTATAAGGAAGAAGAGGGTCTTATCCTCCACCCCTTCTTCTTCATCAGCTTCATGAACTACCTTGAGAATGCAACAAACTCCTCATCAGACATATTATATCTTGATGTATCTTGACCTGAATCATTAGACTCACAAGACTTCTTGGGAGAGAAGGATTCTTCTCTTTTCTCCTCTCAGAACTATTTGCCTTGAAGGCCACAGTTGATTCTTTGGCCTGAGCTTTGCTAGTCTTCTCTTCCTACTTACTTGTAGTCAGCTACATTTTATATGACAGCAGCTTCCCAAACAAAGTATATAGTGGAGTCTCTACCAGCTTTGCCACTTCTCTAATGGCACATATCTTAGTGTCTCATTCTCTAGTAAGAGACCTAAGAAACTTATCATTTAACTCATAGTTACTAAAGATCCGACCAAAGGTCCTTAGCTCGTTTACAGTTCTGAAAAACCTTTCATTGCAGCTAGCTTTGGTATCCTCCTTGATCCATCTGAAAGCCTCATACTCTTGATTGAGCATAGACTTTCTAGCATCCCTAACTTCCTTAGTACCTTTCATGTATATCGCCAGTGTCCCACATTTCTTTTGAGGTCTTACAGTGTACCAGGTTTTGAAAAGTAGAGTCATCTATGACACTAACTATAATGTTTTGTGCCCTCTTATCCATTGCAACCAAGATGATTTCATATTTAGTCATTTCTAGATAACTCTTAGGAATCTTGACATTTGCATCATGAACAGACACTTTCAGTGGAATGAATGGTCCTTCTTATACTGTAAAATAAATCCTAGGGTCTTATGTCTTCATAAATAATCTGACCCTTTCTTTCCAGATTCTGAAGTTTTCTTTCCTGCATAGAGGAAGCTTCATAGAACCTAGTTCCTTATGGTTCTCTCCTGAACCCATAATTATCTTTTTCTCAGCTACCCTTTGAGATCTTCTCAGACTATTAAGCCTTTCTTGAGCAACTTCACTCTGATACTACTTGGAAGTATTTGAATATAAGGGTAGCAAATCACCTAGAGGTGGTGAATAGGTTATTAAGGTATATTTGATTTTCTTTAGATTCTTTAAGCCTTTAACTGAGTTAGGCCTTGTTGTGAATGATTAGTTTAGCCTTCAAGAAATTCACACACAACACACTAGATATTTATAGTGGTTCCCCAGTATATGGGTACATCCACTGTCCCTCCCACCTTTCTAACAGAATGTTAGACAAAGAACTTCTCCAATAACTTGGCTCCTCAGAGATTACAACATGATCCCACTTGATCACACAGTCTCCACAGAGACCTTCAACAAAGGCACTCATCCCAACCACACATTAATCACTTGATCACATACTACATGCACAAATGCACCGCAACACAGGCTGAAACAACAGCCCTACCACACATATATCCAAGACTTTATCTTGCCACTTAGATCTATACCAGATCCTACACTCAGCAGATTATATCACAGATTTATAACTACTTCTTCACAGCAATCAATCAACAATCACAGAATAAAGCATTCACACAGTGAACACACAGATTTATAGTGGTTCCCCAGGTTTGGGTACATCCACTTTCCCCCTTTGCCTATCTAGTAGTGTACTAGATTCGACCAAACTCCTCCACTATACCTCAGATCCACAGATCTTACACTCAGAACCCCAACCAGGTTCCTACAGCTCAGAGTGATCCCACTCCTACAACTCAGTCTTCACAAAGACCTACACTCAGCCTTCACCAAGGCCTACACTAAGCCACAAGGCCTACACTCAGAGATATGAATCTCCTACACTCAGGCACACAGGCCCTACCACTCAGCCTTTATAATTGCAGGCTTACAACTCAGATCCCTTAGGATCCTACAAGTAATTAAGAATACAATGTATATACCTACAACTCAGAATAAAAGAGAAGAGTTGACAGGTTCTTGATGAGTTCTTGAAAGAACTCTGCTGAGATCAACCTCACTTGGCTTTCTTCAAAGCTTCTTGAATGTAAAACACAATAGGGTTGAGTCTCTCTGTAGCTGATCTTCAATCACTGCAACTATAAGTTTCAGATCTCAATCTGAAACCTTCTTTACAGCCTGGTTCTAACAGCTGTCTTCTTGGAAGGAGCTCTCTCTCTCTCTAACTTCTTAGATCTTCACTTGAATTAATTCTTCAATGAATTGCTTGATCTTCTTCTCTTATTAATGTTGATCTTCAATAATAATTCTTCTGTTGACAGAATATGCCTTTATATAAGCTTCCTTCATAGTGACCGGCTGATCCGGTTTCTAACAGCTTTCTGACATCTCTGACAGTTACAGTAGACCGGCTGGAATGGCAGTTGTCATGTCATCTAGTCACTTCTTGAAATATCTGTAACTGTCTAAAAGTGTCGAGATAGTCTGTCTTTAAGTGTCGACACTTATAGACTAAGTGTCGACACAAGTAGACTAAGTGTCGACACTAGCCTTCAAGGTGTCGACACAACTCCTTGTGTTGTAGAATTTACTTCTCGACACTGCTTCTTCATCATGTGTCGACACTGATATTGTGTGTCTACACAACTCCTTGTTCTTCAATACTTAGTTGAATTCTGCTAAGTGTCGACACTACTCCTTTGTGTCGACACATCTTCTTGTGTTGAACTTGTTCAGTGTCGACACATCTTCTTGGTGTCGACACATGTCTTCTGTGTTGATACTTGCTGATTGTCGACACATCTCCTTGTGTTGACACATTCTTCTTCTGTTGAGACTTTGGCTGAGTGTCGACACATCTCCTTTGTGTCGACACTTGTACTTAGAATTTGTTGAACTTTGCTGCGTGTCGACACAGCCTCCTAGTGTCGACACTTTATTCATGTATTGAATCTTCTGCTGTGTGTCGACACATTCTTCATTATGTCGACACTTATACTTAGACTCTGCTGAAATTTGCTGAGTGTCGACACAGCCTCCAAGTGTCGACACTTTCTGATGTTGATAAAGTTCCTCTGGGTGTCGACACTGCTTCTAAGTGTCGACACTTCTTCACTGGACATTTCTTCAATGAGTGTAGACACACCCTGTATGTGTCGACACTTTCCTCCTGGTGTCGACTCTGCATCCCTGGTGTCGACACAATGACTCCAAGTGTCGACACTGCTTGTCTGGCTGTCGACACAAGTCTTCTTAAGTGTTGACACTTTCCTTCTGGGTGTCGACACATGGACTTAGAAACTTTTCAGCTTTCCCTGCAAATACTTAACCTGCACAACTAAACTCAAAACACATCAAATACATTTTGATGTATATCATTGAGTAGGGTGAGGCTTCTTCAAATCAGGTACATTTATTCCAATGTACCCAACAATCTCCCCCTATTTGGAGAAGTCATAAACCTTAGTCAATGATATACACATACATAACAAAATTACAGTATGATGTAAAACAGGATTATATAAAAGGGTAAGTTCATAAACATGTATTAAGCAAACATGTATACACAATTTCTCAGAATAATAATGTAATAGAATTAACACACATCACATAGTTCTAAGAACTTCAATATTCTCATTATCCAAAAGTTTACAGAAAGTTTTAATACAAGTGATTACACATAGTAAACTTAAGATAATTTTATACTATTTTTGCTCAGCCTCCTTGATAACTATGCCCTTTCCAGATTGTATCTTGGCTTGAACAGGGGCTTCAGCATCTTCAGCAACAGCAGGCTTCTTGCCTTTAAGATCCTTCTTCTTTAACTCTTCAGCTTTGATCTTCTGCCTTTCAAAGTAATGATAAGGCTTGTGAAAGTACTTGCTAGGCTCCTGGGCAGTAGGAGGTAGCTTTCCCATCTTTGCCTTTCTTCTATACTGCACAATGGCTTCTTGCCTGTTCTCATGCTTTCTCCACTCCAGTTCAGAATAACACTTGTTTCTATCTTGAATATTATCCTTGACAGCCTTCCATGCAGTTAAGATAATATTCCTTGAAGTGGGGCTCCACTATTCAAAATCAGGCCTTTGTTCAGCTTGCTCTCTGAACCTTTTCTTAGACAATAGAGTCTTTTGTTCCTTCAGCAACAAAGCTTCTTATTCTTTTAGTATAGCCTCTGGCACTGGCTGAACCACTTTTTCTATGATGACATTTTGCTTTCCCTCAGGTGGGCTATACATTGACTGTATATCTGCATGTATCATATCAAATTCTGGTGGAGGATATATTACTTGAGCCACTTCAGCTTGCTCCCCTCCAAGATATGCAAGATAAATCCCAAACTCTGCGACATTGTCATCATCACATAATGGAGGATATCCAAGGGTGGCTCTGATGGAATTGGAAATCCATTTTGCATGATCAGAGCTGGCTTTGACTAATACCCTCTCCCCCTTTATGACTTCTCTAACAATATGATCCCTCAGATCATCTTTCTGAAATCTTATTTAGGCATCCAAATAGTTTACTCCATCCTTAAAGAAAGGTTTCAACCTTTAGAGCTTGTCAGTTATAGCCTTTTGAGAGTCTTGTATAGCAGTCTTAACCGCAGTTATACCCTCTTATAATGCTTTATCAAATTCTGCCTTAGCAGTAGCATTAAATGTAGTTTGACCAGCAGCTATATTTTTCATTTCTATTACTATTGCATTGTGTAAAGCAGTTAAATTATCATTCATCCTTAGCTAGTTCTCCAGAACATAGACTTGCTTCACTGCAATATCATCCACTTGAGCTTTGATCTTCTCTTGATGTGTAGCCAAGTAGACCAATGCATTCCCTCCCTTGTGGAAGCAGTCAGTCATCTCTTTCTTATTCAGATTCATCTCAAATCTGATGGACTTAATATCCTGTGCAAGATCAAACTGCAGAGATTTTTGTCCTTCATCCACATATTTTTCCAGTGCTTGCCTTTGCTCATCAAGCTTAATTTGTAAGGCCACCATCAATGAACTATAATCTATTGATGGGGCAGGCTGTGGTGCAGGCTGTGGTGCTATTGTTTGCAGAGCTTTCTTATAAATCTGGCTCCTCCTTTTGAAAACATGAAATTTTCTCTTCTTGGCTCTTGCAGCCTCTTCATCTTCTGAAGCAGATGTGCTATCAATAGTCACTCAGTCCTTAGGACTTGAAGGTAACTCCTTCTTAGTCCTTTGTACCTGCTCAGCATCTTGTGGCACATCAGTCTCTTTGCCTGCAGTTTCTTCTATATTCTTCACTTGCTCCCCCTCAACATGAGCCTTCTCCCCCTCAGCAGCAACACTTTCTTTTTCAAAGTCAGTTTGGAGTAGGTCAGGGAATAGCTCTTCGAGGGTAAATTCTTGTTGAGGATGGGGTGGAGGAACTCTAATCTCATCAACAACTTGATCAGATACCACTTGATCTGCAACAGGTGTGTACTCCATGACAACATCTTGGTATTGGCTATGTGTTTGTGTTTGCTGATTAACATTAGGTAATGAATCAGACAAAACATCATCCTCAATAGGGAAATTTAATTTATTAATGTCAGTGATTACCTCAAGTATGGTATGGGTAGCTTGTTCACTTTCTAGTGGAGTTGGCTCTTCCACTAGTAGAGGCTCCCCCTGGATAGAATCCTGGTGAAGTGGTCTAGCCTGTGGTAGCTCCCCCTGCCTCTCTGCATCATCTTGTCTAGCTGGAGACTTTTCAGCATTTCCAGTTTCTTCTTCTTCAGGAGTGAACACTACTTGTTCCTCAGAACTGCTTGATGATTCTTGAGCCACAGGGGCTGATTTCTTCTTCCTTTTCTGGGGTGTTACCTTCTCAGGAGTTGGCATTTCCTTAGTCAAGACCCTATCCCATCTAAAGAAGATTCTCATGTCCATCTTCCTCATGTGATTGATCTTAGAACCTGCAGCTTGGCTCATTACTTCTGGTATACTACCAGCTAGGTATAGACTTAGAATCCTACCCAAATTGGGTTTCTTCAGGCTCTCCTTAATCTTCTCAAACACTACTGCAGACCAATCAGTATTTAGCTGGAAGATTAACCTTGGCATTAGATTGAACATATAAGCTGAAATCCTGTCATGTCCTCCAGATTTGCACAGGATAACTTTTCCAACTATTCAGACAAGAATTTGCCTTGGTTGTTCATTCCTTTTCTGTTGAACACAGAACCTATCTTCAGGTTGGAATCCAGTCCACACCAACTCAAAGCTTCTCTTGTATTAGAAGCAGAAACTTCATCTTCTTCCTTAGTCCTTGGTAGGTTTAGTACCTTTCTCAAACTCTTAGGTGAGACCTTCACCTTTTCTCCATGAACCCTTGACTTAATCTTTAGTCCTGATTCATCTAGGGTTGCGCCATTCAGAAATTCCAGGACCTCCTTTTTCCAGATCTTGATGGGTTCTAAAACAAGGAATTCTAATCCAGATTCTGCAACTAGGGTTACCACACCTTTGATCGCGGGTTCCGCCTCATCAAATGTGTGCCGCACCAGTTCATATCCTTCATTCACGTTCTCTTCGAGCTTGGGCGCCATTAGGGTTTGAAGAAATTTGAATTGAGAGAAGAGAGGTGTCGACACACAAGTTTGGTCTCGAAACTTTGGTGAGCGTGTCGACAGACAATGGTGAAATCCTATTTATACCTTTCTAGGATTAAAGATGAAAGGGCGCGTCAAAATACTCAAATTGTGTCGACACTGTTGATAAGTGTCGACACAGGCTTATAATATCTCGACATCTATATGTCGACACAAGTTTAGTCGACAGAATATATGTGTCGACACTTGTTTATGTGTCGACACCACTTAGCTCGACACTTAGTCGAGACTTTACTTCACTAATTCTGCATAAAGTCTAAGTGTCGACACCACCTTGGATGTGTCGACACCTACCCTGTATGTGTCGACACTAATTTTCTGAAGTGTCGACACCAACTTCCTAGATGTGTCGACACCTTTTCTCTGAAGTGTCGACTCCACTTTTCTGTCTCGACACAGACAACTCTGTGTGTCGACACTATTTTACTTAGCCATTTCTATAAACTTATTCTAAGTTTATCATACCTAATTCAATTTTAAACCTATTGAATTTAGTTTCTTCTAAAGGCTTAGTATACATGTCAGCTAGTTGATTATCTGTATTAACATACTCTAGTGAAATATCTTCTTTTTCAACATGTTCCCTTAGAAAATGAAATTTTATCTCTATGTGCTTAGTCCTACTATGGGAAACAGGATTGTTTGCAATAGATATAGCACTAGTAGAATCACAAAATAGTGGTGTTCTACTTACTTGAATACCATAGTCTTCTAGCTGATGATGTATCCATAGAAGTTGAGCACAGCAACTTCCTGCAGCCACATACTCTGATTCTGCTTTGGAGATAGCCACACTTGTTTGTTTCTTGCTACTCCATGATATCAGTCTTCCACCTAGGAATTGACAGGTACCAGTTGTACTTTTCCTATCTTCCTTGCAGCCTGCAAAATCTGCATCTGAATAACCTGTCAGTTCAAAGTCTCCATTCTTAGGGTACCAAAGGCCTAGATAAGGTGTGCCCTTTAGATATCTCAGAATTCTTTTGACTGCTGTCAAATGAGATTCTTTAGGGCATGCTTGGTACCTAGCACAGACACATGTAGTATACATGATATATGGTCTACTTGCAGTCAAATACCATAGGGAGCCAACTATCCCTCTATACAAAGTCTCATCTACAAGTTTCCCTGCATCATCTTTGCTAAGAGACATACTTGACCCCATAGGAGTTTTCATGGTACTGGAGGAATCCATACCATACTTACTTATTAATTCTAGGGTGAACTTAGACTGGCATATGGATAAACCATTCTCATTCTGTCTAACTTGGAGACCCAAGAAGAACTTAAGTTCCCCCATACTGCTCATCTCAAATTGTCCTTGCATAAGTTTTGCAAACTTTCTGCAAAGACTATTTTCAGTAGACCCAAATATGATGTCATCTACATATATTTGGACTAGAATGATCTTACCTCTGGATTCCCTAAGGAATAGAGACTTGTCTATTTTCCCCCTTGTGAATTTATTCTCAACGAGGAAACTAGACAGGGTTTCATACCAAGCCCTAGGGGCTTGTTTTAACCCATACAAAGTCTTCCTAAGTCTATAGACATAATTAGGTTGAGTTGAATCAACAAAACCTGATGGCTGTTTCACATAGACCTCTTCTTTCAGATTTCCATTAAGAATAGCTGACTTAACATCCATTTGTAATACTTTAAATCCTTGATAGGTTGTATAGGCCAGGAACATCCTTATGGCCTCCAGTCTGGCTACTGGAGCAAAGGTTTGATCAAAGTCAATACCTTCTTCCTGCCTATATCCCTTAGCAACCAGTCTTGCTTTGTTCTTAATAATTACTCCATGTTCATCCATCTTGTTCCTAAAGATCCACTTGGTTCCAATTATGTTGTGGTCTATTGGTTTAGGAACAAGCTCCCAGTCTTTGCATATCTTGAACTGATTCAGCTCCTCTTGTATTGCCTCAATCCAATGAGGGTCTAGGATGGCTTCTTCAAATTTCTTTGTCTCTACTTGGGATAGAAAACTGGAGTAGAGTACTGCACTCAGATTTCTGCTCCTTGTTTGTACCTCTTGACTTAGATCACCAATTATTTGATTGGCTGTATGATCTCTTAGATGCCTACTAGCTGGAGGCAGCCTGACTTCAGGTTGAACTCCTTCAGCTTCTTCAACTTGCTGCACTCCTTGGTCTTCTTCTGCATCAGGTGCATGTAGTACTCCCCCTGTACAACAGCCACTATGATCTATATGCTGACTTGTAGTAGATCCTTATTCAATAGTGAGCTTGTCCATCTTCTTAGTCACACCTGTGGAGCTGCAAATACTTATAGACAACTCATTGTTAATAAGTCTAGCTTCATCAAATACTACATGTACTGACTCTTCTACAACTTGAGTAGACAAGTTGTAGACCCTATAAGCCTTACTATTGTTGATGTACCCAACAAAGATCCCCTCTTGGGATTTGGCAGCAAACTTGGTCAAGTAAGACTTTCCATTGTTAAGTATATAGCATTTACAACCAAAGATCCTAAAATAGGATAAATTTGGTTTTCTGCCTTTCACAATCTCATAGGGGGTCTTATTGTGGCTCTTGGTGATAGTAGCCCTATTAATTACATGGCATGCAGTGTTTACTACCTCAGCCCAGAAATATTCTGGGAGAGATGTATCACTTAATAGGGTTCTACTAGCCTCAATCAAGGTTCTATTTTTCCTTTCAGCAATGTCATTTTGCTGAGGTGTTCTTGGTGAAGAAAATTCCTGAAATATCCAAAATTCTTCACATAGTTTTGTCATGCAATCAGACTGGAATTCAGTACCATGGTCACTTCTTATTTTGACCACTATAATGTCTAACTCATTCTGTATTTGTTTGACAAAACTATAGATGATACTAGGTGTTTCAGATTTCTGTCTAAGGAAGAACACCCAGGAAAACCTTGAGTAGTCATCTACAACCATAAATGTGTAGACCTTCCTACCTAGGCTGTGAACTGGCATGGGACCAAAGAGATCCATATGCAAGAGGTATAAGCACCTCACAGCATCTTTGTTTTCAATGTTATTAAAGGTGGATCTAGTCTGCTTGCCCTTTTGACAAGCTGAGCATATCCCATCTTTAATACACTTAACCTGAGAACTCTTTGCTATAGAGTTGGCCAATTATCTTATAGTTGAGATGGACTAGCCTCTTGTGCCATTTGACACAATGAGAGACTTTCTCATCAGCTACAAGACACACTGGAGAAACATTGTTCTCACACATAATGTCTAGGCAATAGACATTTCTCTTTCTATAACCTGTTAGAATGATCTCTTGATCATTTGACCTCGTGATATGACAACCATCTTTGACAAATGAGATGTCATATCCTAAATCACTTAGTTGACTTATACTAATAAGGTTATGTTTCAAACCTTTAACATAAACCACTTGAGTAATTGTTATAAGGTTGCTACAAATGTTACCAAAACCTTTGATGATTCCTTTTTCAGAACCACCAAAGGTGACTTTAGGACCATCCTTGATTGGTGTGTAGTCCTTTAGCAATCCCCTAGTTCCAGTCATATGTCTGGAACATCCACTGTCCAAGTACCATATTGGGGCATGACCACTTGGACTCACCTGCAAAACAGATTAGTTGACCTTAGAACCCAAAGAATTCTTGGGTCCTTGGTGCTGGTTAGTTTGCCTCTTAACAAAGCTACCTGCAGATCTTCCAACAGGCAGTTTGCTACTCATCTTGGCACTAGAATTGTGCCAACAGTCTATGGCAAAGTGGCCTACCTTGCCATAGCACCAGCACTCAAATCTATTGTACCTTTGCTTAGGTACAACCCTAGCTGTTCTATCTATAGCAGGCTTGTTGAGTACTGAGGCTTTTCCCTTAGACTTGGACTGAACAGTCCTAGCAGGTTTTGTAAACCCTAATCCAGTTTTACCTTTTTGATGTACAAATTCATCTATCAAAGGTAGAACAGACTTTGGTTTAGAAAACCTTGCAACAATGTCTCTCTCATTTTGAAGACTAATCTCCAGATTTCTGATTTGATTATTCTTGAATGTTATAGTCCCCATCTGAATAACAATTATGTTCTTCAGCCTGGCTATTTCATTTAGTTTTTGATCAATCAATTTCTCAAAATCTGTTGCAGCCTCTTTGAGATTAGCAATCTCCTTAGCCTGACTCTTGGCCAAGGATTTGCTTTTCTTAAAAGCTTGCAACAGTACTCTATATTCATCAATCAACTGATGAATATCCCCTTCAGATTCAGATCCACTGGCATCACTTGATGCTGATGTAACTGAATCTGAACTAGCACTAGAAATTGAACTTAAAGAACAATTTTGTACCTGACTAGGTCCAGGCTGATCCTAGATTTTGTCACCTTCTATTAAGGCCATCAGTCCTTGGCATTGATTGTCATCTTGCTCATATATAGAGTTCATTAAATGGATGAACTCTTCTTCCTCTTTTTCAGCAAACAATCCAATATAAGCTTCTGCTTCTGAATCAGTTTCTGAAGATGATATGTCTGACAGGCTTTTGTCCTTCTTGGCAACAAAAGACCTTTCCTTCTTGCCCTTGAATTGAGTCTTCTTCTTATCAGTTGACTCTTTTCTTTTCTCTGGACAGTCTGCAACAACATGTCCTTGTCTGTTACAGCAATAGCATACAATTTTTGATAAAGTTGCTTTGCTTGACTTGGGCTTTCTCCTGTCTTTCTTTGATGACTTCTTGTTCTGATAATAGTCATCTTTTCCCTGTGAAGTTGATGGCTTTGACCTCCACTGTTTCTTCTTTAGAAACTTCTGAAAGTGTCTTGTGAAAGCTGCAAAATCCTCATCACTCTCACTGCTTTCAGAATCCCTGCTTTCTCATTCATCTGACTCAGTCTCAGCCACTTTTGGAGGTGGAGATGGAGACTTACTTTTATATTTCTTGGTGGCTTCTGTCTTGAATGCCACTGTTCTTTATTTATGCTCACTTCTTGTAGTCTTCTCCTCCTCCTTCCTTACCATTAGCTGCATTTCATAGGATAACAGATTTCCAAACAATGTTGGAGGAGGAATATCTGCTAACTTGGCCATTTCCCTTATGACATAGATCTTGGTGTCCCAATCCTTTGTTAGGGACCTCAAGAACTTATCATTCAGCTCATAGTTGCTGAATTCTCTTCCATAAGACATCAACTCATTGACAATCCTATAGAATTTCTTATAACATTATGTTATGCTATCAGACTTGCCTTGTCTGAAGCTCTCATATTCTTGGTTTAACAAAGACTTCCTGTCTTGTCTAACTTCTTCTGAACACTCCATGTACACAATCAGAGTATCCCACATCTCCTTTGATGTTTTACAGTATATCAAGTTCTGAAATGTAGCATCATCTATGACACTTACAATGATATTCTGAGCCCTCTTGTCCATGGTGGCCAGAATTATCTCATCTTTTTTCATTTCAGAAAAGTCCTTTGCTGTTCTCTAATTTGCATCTAACACAGATACCTTCATAGGCACATATGACCCTTCTTTAACTGTGATATAGATTCTAGGGTCTGAGGCTTCCATAAACAGTCTCACCCTTTCTTTTCAGATGCCAAAAATCTCCTTTCTGCATATTGGCAACTTCATGGATCCAAGTTCCTTATGATTCTCTGTTGAACCCATATTCTTGATTTTCTTGATTCTGCACTTCACTTATACTGAATCTGCCAACAGGATCTACTCAGACAGTTAAGTCCTTTTTGAGTAACCTCCCTCTGATACCACATGAAAGAAATTTTACCGAATCACCTAGAGGGGGGGGGGGGTGAATAGGTGACTAAATCTTTTTAAACTTTTAGGCAGATTATATCACAGATTTATAACTACTTCTTCACAGCAGTCAATCAGCAATCACAGAATAAAGCATGCATACAGTGAACACACACATTTATAGTGGTTCCCCAAGGTTTGGGTACATCCACTTTCCCCCTTCGCCTATCTAGTAGTGTACTAGATACGACCAAACTCCTACACTATACCTCAGATCCACAGATCTTACACTCAGAACCCCAACCAGGTTCCTACAGCTCAGAGTGATCCCACTCCTAGAACTCAGTCTTCACAAACACCTACACTCAGCCTTCACCAAGGCTTACACTCAGCCACAAGACCTACACTCAGAGATATGAATCTCCTACACTCAGGCACACAGACCCTACCACTCAGCTTTTATAATTGCAAGCTTACAACTCAGATCCCTTAGGATCCTACAAGTAATTAAGAATACAATGTATATACCTACAACTCAGAATAAGAGAGAAGAGTTGACAGGTTTTTGATGAGTTCTTGAAAGAACTCTGTTGAGATCAACCTCACTTGGCTTTCTTCAAAGCTTCTTGAATATAGAACACAATAGGGTTGAGTCTCTCTGCAGCTGATCTTCAATCACTGTAACTATAAGTTTCAGATCTCAATCTGAAACCTTTATTACAGCCTGGTTCCAACAGATGTCTTCTTGGAAGGAGCTCTCTCTCTCCAACTTCTTAGATCTTCACTTGAATTAATTCTTCAATGAATTTCTTGATCTTCTTCTATTATTGATGTTGATTTTCAATAATAATTCTTCTGTTGACAGAATATGCCTTTATATAGGCTTCCTTCATGGTGACCGACTGATCCGGTTTCTAACAGCTTTCTGACATCTCTGACAGTTGCAGTAGACCGGCTGGAATGACAGCTGTCATGTCATCCAGTCACTTCTTGAAATATCTGTAACTGTCTGAAAGTGTCGAGACAGTCTGTCTTTAAGTGTCGACACTTATAGACTAAGTGTCGACATAAGTAGACTAAGTGTCAACACTAGCCTTCAAGGTGTCGACACAACTCCTTGTGTTGTAGAATTTACTTCTCGACACTGCTTCTTCATCATGTGTGGACATTGATATTGTGTGTCAACACAACTCCTTGTTCTTCAGTAATTAGTTGAATTCTGCTAAGTGTCGACACTACTCCTTTGTGTCGACATATCTTCTTGTGTTGAACTTGTTCAGTGTCGACACATCTTCTTGGTGTCGACACATGTCTTCTGTGTTGATACTTGCTGAGTGTCGACACAGCTCCTTGTGTCAACATATTCTTCTTCTGTTGAGACTTTGGCTGAGTGTCGACACATCTCCTTTGTGTCGACACTTGTACTTAGAATTTGTTGAACTTTGTTGAGTGTCGACACAGCTCCTAGTGTCGACACTTTCTTCATGTATTGAATCTTCTGCTGTGTGTCGACACATTCTTCATTATGTCGACACTTATACTTAGACTCTGCTGAAATTTGCTGAGTGTCGACACAGCCTCCAAGTGTCGACACTTTCTGATGTTGACAAAGTTTCTCTGGGTGCCGACACTGCTTCTAAGTGTCGACACTTCTTCACTGGACATTTCTTCAATGAGTGTCGACACATCATGTATGTGTCGACACTTTCCTCTTGGTGTCAACTCTGCATCCCTAGTGTCTACACAATGACTCCAAGTGTCGACACTGCTTGTCTGGCTGTCGACACAAATCTTCTTAAGTGTCGACACTTTCCTTCTGTGTGTCGACACATGGACTTAGAAACTTTTCAGATTTCCCTGCAAATACTTAACCTGCACAACTAAACTCAAAACACATCAAATACATTTGGATGTATATCATTGAGTAGGGTGAGGCTTCTTCAAATCAGGTACATTTATTCCAATGTACCTAACAGATATTGAAATGGATTAGAATCCAGAGATTGATTCTCTGAGTCTACAACTTCATGAACTAAGAGAATCTAGGCCCAATTTTGTTTACAACAACAAGAATGAAGATCTTCCAGAATCTGATGCTTGTGCTAGAATCGACTCAGAAACTAATTCTGATTATGCTAATGAAGAGGGTAGATCAAGAAAGATGGTCTTCAATCAGCTAACCTATTTTGGCAGAAATTGAACTGCTCTGCCTCTCCTTCTATCCTGAGAAAACCCTAGACATATTTCTTCCTCACAGATCCTGAAATTAACCTTCAGATTAGCCTCTGCTTAGATCTTGAAGCAACTTTAGTTGGGGCTTGCCTTGACTGATTCTTCTTCCTCAGAGAAATCCTCTGATTCTGTTGTTACAGATGTTGATTGCAGCAGCTAACTCAGAGACCCTTCAGATTTGTTGAATTGAAGCTTTTGTCTCTACAACAATGGCGGGAGAGGAAGATGAAGTCCTGCTCCTCATTTTTGAAATTAATTGAATGTTCTGAAAATTAATTTGACCCAGATCTCATCCTCTATTTATAATCCCATCATCCACCGAGATGATTGACACGTGTCGTTGCTTAATCGGCTGATTATATTCTTAGTTTTATAGAATGAGACTAACGATGTCGTTAGTAATGGATTACAGCTCTTCCTTAACTATTTTGAACTTTGTTGACTTTTTGTTGATTTTGATGGCGTTAGCCATTCTGGACTTAGAAAATTTCAGACAACTACCCAGGCATTTAGTACTTTGAGTGAACAAGCATTACTCAACGAATCTGGACTTAGAAAATTATTAGCTCTGCTAGGCATTGAGTGAGTAAGATCCACTCGACGCTTTTTAACTTAGTCAACATTCTGCATCCTTCTGTAACTCTAGGCGTTGAGAGGGTTGAGCGTATAAGATTCACTCAACGTATTTTGCCATAGCTTGATCTTCAGCCTTTTCTGCAACCTTGGTGTTGACAAAGTTGAAACTATAAGCTTCACTCAACGATTCTGGACTTAGAATAATTTTGCTCTACATGAAGTCATTGAGAGCAGCAACATGGTTCAATGCTTTTTCCTTTTGACATTGAGTGAGCTGACTTCACTCAATGTTATAGTACTTATACAGAATTTTTTGTCTTTCTTACAAGGCTTTGACTGAATCAGAATGGCGTTGAGTGAACTAGCTTCACTTAATTCTTCTGGACTTAACCAATTTTCTATGATAGATTTGCTTTGGCTTTGATAGAACTAGCATGGCGTTGAGTGATCAAGCTTCACTCAACGCTTCTGTACTTAACCAATTTTCTGTGACAGATTTTCTTTAGCTTTGAAAAAACTAGCATGGCGTTGAGTGATGAAACTTCACTCAATGCTTTTGGACTTAACCAATTTTTTGTGATAGATTTGTTTTAGCTTTGACAGAAGTAGCATGACTCAACATTTTTGGCAATATGGCATTGAGTGAGTTGACTTCGCTCAATATATGTGGACTTAGCCACTTTTCTGCCTTGCCAAACCATAAAGCTTTGATTGTCTGCCCTCTCTCAGCGCTGTTAGTTATATGGCATTAAGTGAACTGGATTCACTCAACGCCTATGGACTTAGTCATTTTTCTTCACTGTCACTGGCTTCTAGTTCATCTGGCATTGAGTGAAGCAAGTCAACATATATGGACTTAAGCAATTTCCCTCCTTTCTAGTTAACATCTTTGAGTCCACCGGTCAATGTCACTTAGATCACTTCCAATTAATATGACATAGACTAACCTGCATGCATGAACTTAAACATACATCAAATACAACTATGTGTATACCATTGACTTGTTTGACTTCTTACAAATCTTGGACATTGGGACAAATGGACCCAACAGACTCCTTCTCCTCTCAGAGGGGTGAGAAGGGGTTGGGTTTTAAGGGGAACACTAGAGTTGCCCCTTCCAGATGGAAGGGCAAAGCTCCAGCTCAGCCTCTGGCTTCCAAGCCTCCCATTCCTTTTAGAAAAATTCAGTTACCTTCAAATAGGTATGACCAAGAGAGCATCTATGGTCACTGGTTGAATGGTAGATCCACTAGTGTGAACAAAGAGGTTCACAACAATAGTGGAAGGTACAGTAGGGGAGTGAGTTCCTTTAACACTCCCCATAAGGAAATCTAAATGGCCCATCTTGGACCATTTATTTTTGGTACCTCAGCCCCCACTCTCAAGAACAAGGCAGCTGCCTTCACCCAAGCCCATCGAGCAAAAATTCAGACCAATGGTAAATCTGTTAGCAGGCCAAATCTAGCTATCTCTGATGCTATAAATAACATGCCATCTGCAAAGAAGACTGCTGCAAATGGTAGTCAAAGCCAGCTAAGGAAGCCTGCTTGAAGACTTACCTTCAGTCAGAACCTTGCTGAAAGGAATTTGAAGAAGGCTACTACACCTCTTCCTTCTCTTCAGTCAGTAGCTAACCCAATTATAGGACCTGCTCAGAAGAGAAGGTATAATATTCATGAGTGCTGATGTTGTGGCAAGGTGGGGAATTTTGCCTTAGATTGATTGCACAATCCTACTGTGCCTAAAGCTAATGATAGTCCACCAGTCAGAAAAGCTACTGGTAGACAAGTTCATTTTCAGATTAACATGTACCTAGGACCCAATAAATATTGGGGTCCTAAGGTAAAATAAATTATATACTGCAGGTTAGTCCAAGTGCCTATACCCTTATATGGTACATGGACAGTTATTGTTCTAGGCACATGACTGCGATAAGGAGAAACTTAAAGGAGTACACTTCAGTGAAGGATGGACCGAAAATTATCTTTGGTGGTTCAGATAGAGGAGTGAGAAGAGTCTATGGTAAGATTAACAATGTTATAGTCACCATCTCAAAAATGTCTTATGTTGAAGGGTTGCAACAAAACCTTATAAGTATAAGTCAACTCTTTGATCTTAGCTATGTCATTGTCTTCCACAAGGATAAGTGCCAAATTAAGAGGTCAAGTGACCAAGAGGTCATCTTGATAGGCACTAGGAGTGGATATTCCAGAAGCAGCACAAGGCACACTTGAAGTGGATGAAGATCAGCAAGAAGCTGCAGCTGAAGCTGATGCTGAGGGAAGACTGCCTCCAGCTATCAGACATCTAAGTGATCATCCAAGACACCAGATAATTGGTGATGCAAACCAAGGACTGGTGACAAGAAGGAAGAGCCTTAATATGGCAATATATGCAGGTTTTCTGTCACGGGTTGAGCCCAAGAGATTTGAAGAGGCCAACATTGATCAGTTCTGGATTGTAGCTATGCAAGAGGAATTGCATCAGTTTAAGAGATGAAGGTCTGGAAGCTGGTTCCCAGACCACAAGGACATAATGTCATTAGAGCCAAGTAGATTTATAAGAATAAACTTGATTAAAATTCCATTAAAATCAAGAACAAGACTAGGCTAGTAGCTAAGGGGTACAAACAAGAAGAGGGTATTAATTTTGATCAAACCTTTGCCCATGTAACAAGATTGGAAGTCATCAGACTCTTCCTTGTATATGCTACATTCAAAGTATTTAAAGTCTACCAGATGGATGTGAAGTCAGACTTCTTGAATGGTGACTTAAAGTAAGAAGTCTATGTTGAACAACCTCCAAATTTTGTTGATTTTGACTCATCTGAATTTGTTTATAGACTTAGGAAAGCTCTTTATGGGCTAAAGCAAGCCCCTAGAGCATGGTATGAGACATTATCTAGCTTCCTCTTTGAGAACAAATTCTCAAGGGGGAAGATAGACAAGACCTTATTCCCAAGGGAATCTAAGGGCAAGATCATCCTAATCCAGATATATATAGATGACATAATCTTTGGATATACTGATGACAACCTTTGAAGGAAGTTTGCCAAACTTATGCAAGAGAATTTTGAGATGAGCAGTATGGGTGAACATAAGTTATTCTTGAGCTTTAAAGTAAGACATACTGATGATGGTTTATCCATATCCCAGTCTAAGTTCACCAGAGAGTTGATCAAAAAGTTTGGTATGGAGAACGCCACGACCATGAAAACTCTCATGGGGTCAAGTATGTCTATAGGCAAAGATGAGGCAGGGAAACCTGTTGATGAAACTTTATATAGAGGGATAATTGGCTCTCTTCTATATCTTACTGCATGTAGGCCAGACATCATGTATGCTACATGTGTTTGTGGTAGGTATCAAGCTAGACCTAAAGAATCTCACTACTCTGCTGCTAAGAGGATTTTGAGGTATCTTAAGGGCACACCAGATCTTGGCATATGGTACACTATGAATAGGGATTTTGAACTAACAAACTATTCAGATGCAGATTTTATTGGTTGTAAAGAGGATGGGAAGAGCACTTCAGGCACCTATCAGTTCTTGGGAGGAAGACTAGCATCTTGGAGCAGCAAGAAGAAGACCAGTGTTGCAATATTAATAGCTGAGTCAGAATACATCTTAGTAGGTAGCTGTTATGAACAATTGTTGTAGATCCAACATTAGCTCGAGGACTAAAACCTCCAGATAAGCTGAACTCCTCTATATTTTGATTCTACTAGTACAATCTCAATTGCTAGAAATCATATCTTTCATAATAGGACTAAGCACATTGAGATTAGGTATCATTTCATTAGGGAGCATGTGGAGTGTGAAGATATCAGTCTTTAGTTTGTCCCTACAGACAAGCAAGTGGCTGACATCTTCACTAATCCACTGAATAAAGTAAAGTTCAACACCTTAAAGTTTGAGTTGGGTATGTTGAACCTGGTATAGCATTACTTGCTCCTTTTATTGTTATTTTTGCAGGTTGTACTACTTCTTGTAGGTGGAAAAGACCTTCAGTGGTTTGAAGACTTTTCAAGTGGTATACCTTCATTGGTATCAAGTTTTTCAAGTGGAAGGATGATAAAAGATGCTCCTGTTGAGGGGGAGCAAGTATAGATGCTCCTATTGAGGGGGAGCAAGTCTGGCAGCTGATACAGTGAATCAAAGATCACCACTAATGTTGCTGTGAAGTCACTATTGCTGCTGAAAGGACAATGCTATTGTAGGATAATAAGAACAGCCAACACCTCCCTGACTACAGATGTTTCTGTAAAAGTCATAAAAAGGGGCAGGAGTGGCATTAACTCATGTGGATCCATGATAGCAGCTAGCTCAAGTGGATCAATGGACCACTCAAGTGTCAAGTGGCTGCAGAGATGTGTTGTATAAGTGGTATCAATATAGGAGGTATGTTCTCTAGTCAACTAGTTTGATCACTAGTGTAGTAAAAGTAGGCTAGGATCAAGTGATAATTTTTCCCATGATCCTAGCACCTCCCTCAATAAATATATACCTATAGAAGAAGCCAAAAAGGGGGGAGATGTGTGGAAATACCTTGAATAGTGGTGATTGGAGATGTAGAAGCAATACTTAACATGAATAGGTCATGTTGAGTCAATTCATATTACTTGGCAAGATTCAAGTAGTATGAGGAATGCAATGACTATATGTTGAGCCATGTTGAGTCACTGCATATTATGAGGAAAGTGCTTCTAGGGGTGCTCCATTTAAGTATTAAGTGGTATAAGGAGAGTGTATAAAACTTGAGCAATTGTTCAAGTGGTATGAGAATGCATTGACTTGACATGTAAAGTCAATGCAGTTAAATGGAGAACATTGAACTGATATGCAGGTAATTTAAGTAGCATAAGCTAACAGATATATCTTGTAGCTACATTAAAATAATATTTTTTTATGTTAATGTTTCTTAGTATTGTTGTGTGTTCTGCCTTCTTCAAATCGGGGAGATTGTTTGGGAATATTGCCCTCATTGTTCCCTAAACTTGATTTGAAGAGGTTTCACCATCAATATTAAGTGCATATTTGTATTTGATGTTGGTTAAGCTCATTATATGCAGGATGTTCCATGGAACATGCTTAGACAGGTTGTCCAAGTGATTGTGACAGGTGGTCACATGGTAGAGAAGTGGAGAGACAAAAATCTATCTAAGTTCACAAGAATTAAGTGAAGTCAATTCACTCAATGCCAGAAGTCAAAGAAGGTTGCTGGAAAAGCTGAAAAACGCCTAAGTCCACAGGCATTGAGTGAAGCTGATTCACTCAATGTCAGATGCCAAAAAGCACTGAGTAAGGTGTGGACAGTCAAAGTCTAGCAGTATGTAAAGCAATTATGCGGCTAAGTCCACATGCATTGAGTGAAGGCAGTTCACTCAATGTCATGTATCAAACATCATCGAGTATAGCTGAGTCTGTCAAAGCCTCAATATTGGAATGCTGAAAAAGCGGCTAAGTCCATAGGCATTGAGTGAAGATAGTTGACTCAATGCCAGACATCAAAAGTACTGAGTAAGGACAGGACAGTCAAAGACTAGAAGGTTACAAAGAAAATATTACGACTAAGTCTACAGGCATTGAGTGAAGCCAGTTCACTCAATGCCAGATAGCAAAGGCGTTGATTAATGTTGCTGGAGTCAAAGCCTAAGAAGAAAGAAGATAGAAAGTGTTAGAGTATAATGCGTTGAGTGATGAATCTTCACTCAATGCTCTCAACACCTATAAGATAAAGAAAGTTGCAGCTAATCCACGGGCGTTGAGTGATAAAGATTCACTCAATCTCTCAACACCTGGCAGTATAGAAGAATTTGACTAAGTCCTGAGGCGTTGAGTGAAGTCAGTTCACTCAATGCTTGATGGTGCAGAGAATTTGACTAAGTCCAGATTCATTGAGTGAAGGTCATTCACTCAACGCACTCAATGCCTAGTGTTGAATCTGAGAATTTGGCTTAGTCCACAATTGCTGACGTCAGCCAAAGTCAACAAAGTTCAAATTAGTTGCGGGAAAGCTACAGAACATGACAAATAGCATCAGAGGCCTACTTTATGTCTTCTTCCGTTAAAGCAAGGTGCAGCTATCAACCACAGGTGGTCCCCACTACTTCTTGGAGCCGTTAATCAGCGAAAGATAAAAGGGACATGATAGACTGAAGGAACTTTAACTTTTAGGGTTTTCTCATTTAGAAAAGTTGTGGTTGAACTTCATCTTGCTCTCCATTATTGTTGAGCTTGAAGCTTGAAGTTGAAACTGCTGATCTAAAAGTTCTTTCATGTCGTTATAGTTAATTTCGTTTGCTACAACAAGTTCAGATAAGGTTCTGATAAAGAAGGAGGAGCAAAACTTTTAAGTACCTGGTGGTTTAGGTTAGTTGATTGAAGAACACAAGAACTGTCTAATCCTCAGTCTTCTTCAGCAAGTTCAGAAACAAGTTTCTGACTTTCTTCAGCATAGGCATCTTATTACTGAAGATATATTTTTTGTTGTTGTGAAGAAAGATAGGGTTGTTAACTAAGTCTAGAAAGGCAGACATAGAAAAATTTCTCTAGTATCATATCAACCACACCAAACAACTACATTCTCTGTAGGATCCTTTTGGATCTAAGTGGTTAGCCTTATTTATAAAAGTTGAGGTAGGATCCCTGTGTGGATCTGAGTGTAAGGCCGTTTAGCCTGAGTTTGTAGGATCCTTGTATAGATCTGAGTATAGGGCTGTTGAGATTGATTTTGTAGGATCCTTATGTGGATCTGAGTGTAGGGCCTATGTGCCTGAGGTAGGGCCTTTGGCCTGAGGTAGGATCTTAACAAGTCTGAGGTAGGAGAGTTTTACTCTCTAATTTGAAGGGCTAACCTCTATAGCCCGAGCTATAGGACTTCTGCTCAATTCTAAGGTAGGTGGTCTTTTGACCACTGAGTTCTAGGAGCAAGCTTGTTCTGAGGTAGGGCATTGTGCCTGAGCTATAGGTCTTGAAGGAGACTGAGAGATCCTGAGTTTTCTGTGTTGTAAGCTCTAAGAAGCCGAGTTTTGGAGAAGAGACCTTGTCTAACAAACTGTTAGAAAGGTGAGGGAAAGTGTACATACCCATAATCTGGGGAATCACTATAAACCTTGTGTGTGCTTTGTGTGATTGTCTTGGAAGAAATATTTAACTCACTCACAACACACTAAGTAGAGGGAAAATTATAAAAGACCAAAAACATATTTACCCCCCCCCCCTCTAGGTGATTAGCTACCTTGTAATTAAAGACTTTCAACAACACTAGTGTTGGCGGTAGATACCTATGACCACATCAGGCGCTGGCCTGTATCGTAGATCCAAAGAGTATGCCTAAAGGGCCGCTGTTTAACCCTGCTGATCTCTCCTACCAAGCCTACTTCTATGGCCTCTCCATCTCTGTCCTTTTATTGTTGCTCCTCCCAAAATTACCCCTAAGCCCGGTCTCCTTGTAGCCTACGGGCAGAAGGCTCTTAGGTGGCCTGGCTACTAGAAAAGTAAGTAGTTCCCTATGAAGAGAACATCTCATCGAACCATGGATGTGGGCTGAGGTACTGTCGCTGGTCTACGGGCCTTATGTGGCACTTGAAAGAGAGGGTTAGACCTTAAATACTCTAGAGGGGGGTGAATAGAGTATCTTTTAAGCGTTTTGTTGTAAATAAAAGTGAAATCCTAAGATACACTAATCTACCACAAACACTGCAAAAATTAAACTAACTAACACAGACACAGCAAGAACAAAAAGAAAAAGTGCAACTAGACAACACAAGAATTTTTATTGTGGTTCCCCAACCTGGGTACATCCACTCTTCAACCACACTGGTAGGAATTCACTAACAGGTTTTGATCAAGTGACTGCCATAAATGAGCTTTTGATCAGGTACTCAAAAACCAACTCATGTCTTTTGATCATGTGACTTGTAACCAAGGAATAACTTTTGAAGGGAGTTAAAGAACCCTTTATACAGTGAGGGGGTGAGAGAGTTATGGTGTCTTATCTTTCTCAAATACAACTGAGAAGACTAGTGGATCTTTGATGTTATCAAAGCTCCCCCTAAGTTATTGAGTTGTTCAGGAAGATTGGAGCTTTGCTTCAGGGTGAGTAGGTCTTCTAGCTTTAGCCTTGATTAGAAGAGATCCAGGAACTTCTTGACTGATGAAGATTTGTTGTCCTTAAAGAATCCTAGAGTGAAGAATGAAGAAGACTCTTGATTTGGATGAATGTTCTTCTTCTTCTTCAGCAGTGTCAAGGTGAAGACCAGATTCTTTTTCTGCACTAAGAAGAATTTGAATGAATGCTGCTATGTGTCTTCTCTGTGTGATGTATCTTATTCTTGTGTGTGTTTGTCTCTCTGTGTGCTATATCTTATTCTTGTGTGTGTCTGTCTCTCTGTGTGTCAGGAGCAAAGGAATAGAATCACTTTTATATCTTTAATGGAATTTTTTTTCTTGAATTTTTGAATTCCTTCCTGCATTGATTGCTGACGGCCTTGAGAATATAAAATTCGGCTGGAGAGAATGTCTGCATTAATTGGATTTCCCCAACTATCCTATTGAAAAATGGCAAGTAATAATCCTGATGAATGTCATAATCAATGTTGCTTCTAACAGTAATATTCAGAGAATATTAAGCATTGATTACTAAAGAATTACTGCAATAAAATAAGGATAGAAGGAAGGAAAAATCCAAGTCTGGAACTGCACAGAAATCGTCGAGAAAAGAACAGATTTCGTCGACATGGGTACAGAGTTCGTCGAGCTGAGAAGTCTTATTTGTCGACCAGATAATTGTTATTCGTCGACCTGACATCCAAGATTGTCGACCTGAGAAGAGCTAACTACTTTCTGATAAAATCTTTCCAATTCTGTGCATTAAGATCGTCGAGCTGATAATCTAACTTCGTCGACTAGAGTTCAGAGAAATGTTTCTGGACTTAGAATGTTGGAGTAGATCATCCAGAAATCGTCGACCTGAGAACTAAGTTCGTTGAGCTCAACTTAGAGAATTGTCTCTAAGTTTGTCGAGCTGAGCATAACTTTCGTCTAGCTGAGTTCGATGAACGTCGAATTCACTTTCCTGAAACTGATTTTCTTTCTCTGAGTCTTGAGTCTGCTGTAGTCTATTGTTGGCTGGTCCATGCAATGTTGACTCTAAGGACATAGACTAGACTCTAGGACACAGACATGACTCTGGCTATATAAGGTGGGTCAATAATCCTAGTTTATTGAACCTAGCCCAAATCCAACTAGGGATCCAACAATCTCCCCCTATTTGGGTGAGGTCACAAATTATAGACATAAAATATTTACAAAGAAAGAAAAATATATCTGGCAGGAAACTTTAAAATATGCAGCAGATATATATATACAGTGAGCTTTGTATCAAGAAATAAATAAACAGTTTTAAGACAATAAAAAGATTAAGCAGATTAAGAACTCATTTCTTCTTCTTTGGCTCCTTGTGCTTCTCCTCTTTAGCTTTATCACCAAGCTGAGTAAACTTGATTTCCCTGTTTGGATTGGCAGCTTGAGTCTTTGTCATTGTCATATCAGCAGCTCCAATAATATTGAGGTAAGTAGCCATTGGCACCACAACTTCTAGATGTAATTTCATATAGTCATCTACATTAAAGAATTTATTAGCTTTTGCAAACCTGTTTATCTCCTCCTTCCTGTATTTGTACATTGTTGAGTATTGAGAGGGTCCTTTCCTTCAGCTTTGGCTTTGTTGATCATAGATAGGCCAACCAATTCTTGGAACCTGGCCATCCTTGCAGTAGTAGCTGTTTCTGGGTCCTCAAATGGAACAGGAGGAGATGCAGGTCTCTTTGGGCTTTCAGCCTTTTGATGTTCAGTAGTTTGTTGTAGATGTTGATGTTGATGTTGTTGTTGCCTGCCTGAAGAGTAGTGCCTATGCTGGCTGCTTCCAGAAGAGGATGAGGATCTACCTTGATGCCTCTGATAGGTTTGATATTGGGTAGTCCTCTAAGATGAAGAGCCTGAATCACCATCAGCAGGTGGAGGACGGTCTTTCTTGTATCTCTGTGGAGGGTGTGAGTACTTCCTTTCTTCCTATCTTTCTGCTGATTTTTGGACAGCCACATCTAAGCTGGCATGCCCATGTATGGAGTAATATTCTGAAGAATATAGTATGGAGTATCATGTGTTGGGTTTGGCTTTAGAGTAGGAGGTGGAGGAGCTTTCCACTTCTTAGAAAGTTTCTTTTTCTTAGCAGAGGGACTATCATCTAAATCCTCTTCATCATCATCATCTGAAGAGTCCTGTGAATTATCATATAAAGCATTAATCTCTTTCAATGCTTCTGCAGATATCAATAATTGTTCAGCCTGGGGAGGAGCAGGAGGAAGAGCTGGAGCTGGAGCTGGAGAACTGAGTACATCAGTGCTTTCAGCAACTGATTTATTCTCTTCTTCAATATCAGCCATGATCAACTCATCAAGATCAGGCATGGGGCTATCATCCATAATGAATGTTGGAGCAGAGATGACTTTGGGAGGGGATGGATTAATAAAGGAATCAGCTCTTGGTGGAGGTGGAATAACAGGAGCCTCTGTAATAGCAAAACTAGCCTTGAGTTGCTTGACAACTTTGGGGCTTATTGGGGAGGTATAGGGAACTATAGCCATGGATGGCTTTATGTTGTATTCTGGAAGAAAGTTCAAGTGAACTGTATCAAAAATATTGAACAATTTCAAAATATCTACTATGGGATTTATAATGTAATCACCAACAGTTCTTATTTCTTCTATGACTGTCTCAAACAAATCCATATCAGATTCAATAAAATTAATTAAATCAATTAAATCATCAGCTGCTTTTGCTTCTGCTGTTGCTTCTTCTGCTACTACTACTTTTGATGCTGCTGCGACTACTACTTCTTCACAGAGTATCTCCCCCTGCCTGGTTTCAGTGGGCACTGGAGCCAGGCCCATGACTGAAGAAGGAGGGATAGAGAGAGCAGAGATTTGAGCAGCAAGTGAAGAGATGGAGCTAGCAAGAGGTGAAATAGCCTCTGCTATGAGGGTTTTGAGGAGGGGATTGAGAAGTGCTAGAAAAGGTGGAATGATGGAGGGGTCCAGTGGCAGGAATGCAGGAGGTGTCTCAGTGGAGACAAAAGGGTGGATGGAAGATGTTGGTGGGGGAGGGGGTGGAAATTCATACATTGATTCATCTGGGGAAGAAGGAGTGTGAAGGGGGGATCAAATCAGATTGAATGATGGTAGGGATGACAGATTGGAAAGGGGAATATCAACCAAAAGTGGTGGTAGTGGAGATGTAACGCCCCCGATTTTTCGATGATTTATTTGTTTGGGAACATCAGATTTATGACGTCGTGGCGTTACTTTTAACGTCGATTTGACGGCGCAATGTCGATAAGGCAATTTCGCGTCCGTGCGGTCGAGTAGGCCTAATTCTTATTGTAATGGGAAGATTTTGCATTTGGAATTTAAGTTAAGTAATTTTGGACTTGCTCGTCAAGTTTCATCGCAATCCGAGCATTTTTGAAGTCTCGGCGCGTGATTGAAGTTTTGGGTTGTTTATGTTCGCCGTATATTTCGAAGATTAATATCTCGGGAATGGCTAGTCGGATTCTGGTTTTGACCTCGCCGTTGAGTTCATATTGTCAGTGTTTGCCTACGGCGTGAGTTTCGTTTACTTCGGCGCTCGTTCGGGCTTCCGTGCTGAGTCGTCTCGAGAAGCTATAGTTCTACTCGATTAGCCCGTTTTAGAGTTTTTACTCGGGCGCCTTTTTGGGGGTCAAAACGGCATTGTATCAAAATATGGTAAACATGAAATTTGTTTCTCTCGACGATATCGACAACTTTCATGTTGACCACTTTTCGGTTGGAGGTCGTTTTAAACCCCTAATTCCGTTGTTTCTTCATTAACTCAAGTGGTGGGCTGCTACTCGAGTATGTGGTAGTTCTACTCGAGTAAGTCATGTTTTTACTCAAGTAATGAGCCCCTACTCGAGTATATTGTGTTACTACTCGATTAGATATGTTATTACTCGAGTAGGTATGTTACTACTCGAGTAGGTATGCTGTTACTCGAGTAGGTATGCTGCTACTCGAGTAGGTATGCTGCCACTCGAGTAGGTTGTTTTCTGTCTGAGTTCAGAGGCCGTTTTGAGGGTCACAACGGCATCGTATCAAAAAATGGTAAACATGAAATTTGTTTGTCTCGACGAGATCTACAACTTTCATGTTGACAACCTTTTGATTTGAAGTCATCCTAGATCTCTATTTTGGGTTCCCGCAAAACTGCTCGAAATAAACCATTTTTGACAAAACTTTTTATATATATATATATATATATATATATATATATATATATATATATATATATATATATATATATATATATATATATATTCTTGGACTTAGGTTTTAGAAACAAAATTCATCTTCTCCGTTATTCTTTCTCCTGAACTAGAGCAGCGAGCGAGAGAGAGAGTTTCTTTTTGTTGGGTATTGTATCCACAATCACCTAGATTTGAGGAAGCCACCTGTCAAGCTAAGATGAATTCACAATGTATTTGATGAAACCTCTTAAGTTGTGTTTGCAGTTATTCCACGCTAAGTGCACACCAATGTCAGGGTGCAGTAGGTCAATATACACGGGTCTGCACGACGTAATCCCTCATTGAGCAGATCAGTGTGTTGGCCTACGTGTACTCTCTCTATTGGAGTGCACTTACTTTCAAGTACAGGGCCGTGTATATGCAAGAGAAGACAAGGAGCAAGGATGGGTCAAGGAGCAGCTCTTGGGTGGAAAGACGAAAATTCGTCTAAGTATAATTCGATGAGAATCACCAAGTGATTCTCGCCGATTCGGCGAGAATCACTAGTGATTCTCGCCGAATCGTCGAGAATCATTAGTGATTCTCGCCGACTCTTTCCAGCTACCTCAAAACGATGCTAAGTAAGATTCGGCGAGAATCACTAATGATTCTCGACGAACCCGTCGCTGAGCAGATCATGAATACCAAGTGAAAATCGTGGAGAATCACTAAGTGATTCGGCGAGAATCACTAGTGATTCTCGACGAATCGTCGAGAATCACTAACTGATTCTCGCCGATTCGTCGAGAATCACCTGCGATTCTCGCCGATTTTTACTTAGCGATTTCTCTAGAAGCTGCTGGACCGGATTCTGCCGCTGGACTATTTTGAACCAGATTTCGGGTTTCTACTTGTGGGAACCACAACGGTCATATTGTTAGTATCTACAGAGTATAAGTACACGGGTATTTTTGCACAGTAAAATCAGCGAAGAAGAAAAGAAAAAACGGGAGCCGCGACTTGACCTAGTTCGCGATTTCCGCCGCCACCTCCGTCACCGCGTGAGAGTGTAGATCGCCGGTCTTGATCGTAGTTTCTTCCAGATCTCCGGTCGATAGAAGCTTAGCTAAGCTTAGGGTCTCACGTGTCTAACCGGAGATCTCTTGTCTCTCGATTTGTAGATCGGGAAATCCTTCCCCATCCGAATCGATCGAGACGATTGATCCTAGTGTGACCGTTGGTAGACCTAGCTAGCTTCGCTACGAAGTTTGGATCTCTAAAGTACAGCAGCCGCATATCATCGTCGCCGCCGATCCCGTGAACCTAGCCGCCGCCCTTCTTGCTGTCGCCGGTTCCGGGGAGATCCTCTCCAAGAGAGACCAAGGTTGTGGACTCTTTGTAGACTTCAAGATCACGTCGTCAACGAAGAGGGACACCGTAGTCTCCTCACGTAGTTTGTATTTCTTGTACATTCTATTTTTCTTTTGTTGTAAAGGAACGTTTGTTCCGTGTTGTAAGGGTTGGGTGCAACCCGATTTGTGGGAGTGTTGACTCCTACGTGTGGAAGGGTTCCTTCCGATAGTGCAAGGATTGGATTTCAATCCTGTTGGAGAAGTGACGGAGTCGTCCCTTGTTGGGAGATAGGTCGAAGGGGGAAAGTGGATGTACCCAAGTCGGGGAACCACTATAAATAGCTTGTTTACTCTGTTGTGCTGTGTTGTTTTATTTTCGTGTGCAGGTACAATTTAAATTCCGCAAAAGCGCTGCACGTCACCTATTCCCCCCCCATAGGTGAACATAGTTGACACTAGGTGGACTTTCAAGTGGTATCAGAGGGAGGTTACTCATCAAAAAGGTTAACACCTTGAGTAGTATCCTGCCACCGGTGTCAGAAGCATGGAGCTGGATTATGAGATATCGCCACTAAGACTTCCCACATGTACAAAGGAGTATTGTCCCGTCTGGAGGATGAGGGTGTCATGTCACTTGGAGGCCATCGATCCTCGAGCATCTCTCATCGTGGAAGAGGATCCTTTTGTTCCTATGAAGACCTCCTGCTCTGGAAAGAATATCGAAGTGCCCAAATGCATTGCAGAGATGTCAGAGACAGAACTGTCACTATTTAACTTGGACGAGAGGATTCGTCAAATTATCTTGGATATCTGGTCTGGAGCTTCTCGCTCTAAATTGGAAAAATGCAGGACGGCTAAATCTATGTGGGTGATGATCTCAGAGTTGATGGGGGGGTCATAGAAAGCTGAAATCTGCAGTCAACCAGAGGATGAAGCCTATGTGGGGGTCCTCACCTCTGAAGATGAAGGCATGGATCTCTCGGACAACATCAGAGCTCCAGTGTCCGTGTCAGAGACTGAAGAGGCCAGTGAGGAAAGCAGCTCTGATGAGGATGAAACAATGGTCACTGGCTCTAATGACAATAATATAGAAGAGCAGGTAACTTCTTCATCGTGCCCCATATCTTTTGAACTTTCTGAAGACAGGAACTGCTCTCCTCCAGAAAATTCTGATTCCCTGAAGAGAGCCCTTCAGGAAAGCAACCTACTTGCTGAGGAGCAAGCTCAAGAGATTGCTCGACTGAAGATCTTGTTGGTTCTCCAATTGGCGTCCAACAAGGTCAAGGACTCTAAGATCTCAGCTCTAGAGAGTAGTCTAGAGAATGAGAAAAGAATAGTATCAAACTTTTCCAAGGTTGATGCTATAAAGAGAAAGCAAGAAAACAGGTGGATCTCCCGGATTATCAATTCGTGGAGAAATGGTGAAACGGTATTCCGACCCCCACTCCAAGCAGGAAGGCAACTCATCATGCCTTCAGGTATGACCACAGGAATAGTCGTGGTCACTGCAAGGGTGATCTGTCCCCATGTGGAGACACCCGTAGTGCAAGGGCCGTCGTGGCCACCCATGAGAGAATACCTAAGTCTCATTCTGAGCCCTTTGTATTCACTGCCACTGCCCCAACTCGGTGCGAATCTGCATGTCCCAGCTCACAGAAGACTTCTCACCACCTGAGGACACGGGATAGGGAGGTTAGAAGTCATGGTGTAAGTTTTCATGGGGCCTCAGGAAGGGGGATGCCTGAAAGAAAGACACCACCTTCCCAGCCTCATGACGCTTACAACATGCATTCCTTCCACCCTTCCATGTGTCACGATGGAAGAGGAAATTTTGTGAGTAGGTCATGCTCTATCCCGTTTAGACCTAGGACCGTGACTACCTCAGTCACTAGATCTGGTCGGAAACGACGATACAACATTCACCCATGTTGGTGCTGTGGCAAAGTGGAGCACTTTGAAATCGACTGTTGGCACAACTCCTCTGTGCCAAAGGCAAGGGCTTATCCACATTCACGGGACAGAGGTAGTCTTCCTGACAGGTTTTCTGGGGGAAGGCAGTCGAGTGCTTATGCTAACAGGAGCCTAGGACCCAATATGTTTTGGGTTCCTAAGGTAAGGTAATTCTTTCTTGCAGGGTAGTCTAGGTTCCCGTAAATATGAGGGAAACTAGACAGTAGGTGTTCCAAGACTGAATTGGAACATGCATCTGGAATAACAGAAGTGATATCTACATAAGCATTCTAACATTGAGCACCTGGTATGTTATAGTCAGAGAGACTAAAAGTTAACTCTCATAATCACAGGTACTTTTGATCAGTTCAAGGACTTGAGTCATATTGTATCCACATTTACATATATATCTATATATATGTACATTTATACTTATGCTTATACATATATGTGTACTCATCTAAGGATAGGTTAACTCGATACATACAAACCTTTTATACATCAATAAAGAGTTAACAAAGATAAGTCATTGTGAATCTCGACAACTCACGATTGACATCAAGAAGTGTTTGGAAAAGCCCCATTCAAAACCAATTAGATTGGCTTTAAGATATATATATATATTTATAATTTTTAAATTGACTTGACATCAGAAGAATTCGCAAATGCTGCAATGCCTCTTACCTTGAAGATTCCTAGTAAAGAAACCCTTCGATTACAACTTAGACAAATTCCCACCGATTCTTAGCAAAGGGATCCCGTTATAACTTGTTAAACCCTTATTATAACCTGTCGTTAACGCAAAGAAATCCTGCCGACCTTTCATTTCCACGGGAAACTTACCGCAGAATACTCGTCGAATGAGCAGAAATCCCGCCGACCCTTTATATATTTCGAATCCCGCCGAAGGAGCACACTCTCCGAAACCCGCCGACTCTTCACATTCTGCAGAAATCCCGCAAAATCTCTTCCGCCGACTCTTCCCTTACCCGCCGACTCGCCGAAGCCCGCAGGAAAGCTCGCCGAATCAACTCCTCCGCCGGAAACTCGCCGACTCCTGCAGGAAAGCTCGCCGAACCGATCTCCATCGAAGGTATCCCGCCGATTCCCGCTGGAATCTCTCCTAATCGAAAAGTTTCCCGCAGGATGCTCACCGCTTCTCACCTTTCATCGCTTCTCATCGCTTCTCACCGCAAGTTTCCCGCAGGACGCTCACCTTGTCCTTGGACGCTCTTCCGACTTCAATTCTTGCCTCCAGGAATTTCTCCGTGTACACTCATCGGGTGTCCCTCGGCTTCATCGCACTAACCCACCGTATACACCTTTAGGTAACCCTCCCTCACCCTTACTTGGACTTGATCGCTAGTGTCGCATCCTTTTTGATTTTTGATTAAGCGTAGAATAGGGCTTCTCTCCCTAGATCTGCAATGGCTCCAAGGACAACTGCTGGGTTGGTCACTGGTTGCGAGCTTGTTCGAACTGGGTTCTCTCACGCCTCTGACGAATTCAGAAACATCATTCTGATACTGGAAGAGGCTGGGCTATCTTTCGTCCTGGAGCACCCGTGCAAAATCCTGGACAAAGAGGTGCTGGAGTTCTTCGCTACCGCAAGACTCCGGAATGGCGACTCTCTAATCAAAAGCAAGGTGGCTGGGGAAAAGGTCAAGATGTCTGCCAGCAAGCTGACTCTCTTCCTGCAGCTCTCTAGCTCAGAGCACGAGGACTATCTTGAGGAAGAAGACAAAAGCAGGACTCTCTTATTCTGTGGTCTCCCACGAGAAACTCGGTCGATCAAGCGCAAGGATATGAATGAAGAAGGGAAGCTTCTGTCTGACATAATTGGAAAGGTACTCATCTGCAAGCCAGGACCTCATGACCATATCTCTGCGGATATGTTCAAGATCCTGGTGGCCATTGTCTGCCGTAAAAGGTTCAACTGGGGGGCGTTGCTGTTCGAGAAGATAACGGACACCTTGAGCTCTCCGAGTTTTGGCCGAATCATAAGTCTGTCTCTAAATCAGCTAAATGGAGACAAGTTTGACATGAGTAAAGGTGTTCCTCTACACTACTTGAAGAAGATGGATTCAAGTGTGTTTGACTGATGGGAGAGGCGTATTGGGCAGACTGCCGTGGAAGAACAACAGGGAGTATCTCCAGCAGTCACCCCCAGTGAAATTCCTCATACTTTGACTGCAGGAATCGAGGGGGAGCCTCTACCCCCTCATACTGATGTAGTATCTGACATCTCCCAGCTGGCCAGAGATGCTGTGGCAGATCTACACGAAGAAAGTGAACCTGAGCTGGAGCATGGGGAGGCCCCGAACCGAAACGATCAAGGAGCCGAAGCTACCGTACTGGAGACTGCTGACAAAGAGTTGGAAGAGGCTGCTAATGAAGATGATTTCATGGATGATGACGGAGAGGAAGACGGGAATGAGGGACATGAAGCATTGGAGGCTCTGGATCTCTTTGAACCTCCATCTGACAAGCATGCACCAGTGGAGGGGAGTCAGAAAAATCTACAGAGGCCGCCAGCATTCCCCCATTAGAGTTTGTGCTTGTATCCAGCTCTACAGATGCGTCTGCTGACGAGCAAGGCCAAGAAGTGCCTCCGGCTCTTCCATTATGAGATGAGCTAGCCACTCACACGGTAAATGTCATTCAGGGCATAGTGAATGAACTTAAGGCCTCTTTTGATAAAGCTCAGATTAAAATGCTGCAAAGGATTAAGAAGTCTGAAAATCTCATGCTCAAGAATATGGTGGAGATCAATCATAAACTTGACGTGATGGACAAGAAATTTGAAGAAAAGTATACCGCGGTCGGCGAAGCTGTCACACTTCTTATGGCCGGACTGAAAAAGAACACTGATACTCTTGCTGTAGTAAATCAAAATGCTCATGTTGTAGCCAACAACATTCAAAAGTTTGACGGTAATATGGTCACTCTCAACGCCAATCAGCAGGCCTTGGTAACTGAGTTCTCCCGGACCACCAAGCATATTGATGACTCCCTGCACTCCTATGCAAACTTCATCACTGTCGAAGCCAAAAAGGGGGAGAAGGAATACATAGCTAAGATGGCTGAGCTCCGAGAAGTCATGATCAAAAACTTCGAACAGTCAAACAAATACGTCTATGACAGCAGCTGGTGGATGCTCCACCAGGCGTTAGGCGTCGCCTTGCCTGAAAATCCTGCGGATATTCATGCTCCTGGGACTTATACGGCCGCTGAGGGAGTAAGTGCTGCTGAGGGAATAAGTGTAAGTGCTGCAGATGTTCTCATAAGTGAAGCTGATGCTAGGGCTATTTCCAAAGCTAAACTGAGGAGCATGTTTGACCAAGAGGCCCTAGCAAAAGCCAGGGGCAAGAGAAAAGCTCAGGAAGGGACCTCCAAGGAGACACTAGCTGAAAAGAGAATCAGAATGAGTGAGGAGGAAGTACGAAATGAAAAGTGGAGTACAGTTTCAAAGAACATCATCTTGGACACCTTCTGGCTACAAGAAAAAGGAGAACTCAATCGAAACGAAGTATACAGCCAGTATGAGTGGGAAATGCACAAGACGTATGAAGCAAAACGAAACATCTTCTTCAAAAACAACACGGATGCAGATAAAGTTCCTCCTCCCAGATATTATCCGAAGCCTAAAGAGTACATGGAGAGGCAAAGGAAGAAGTACTTGGCGCAAAAACTCAAGGATGACTTAGCTAAGGAAAAATAGTCAACAATCTATAGCTTGTCATTTTCTCTTAAGAACATTTAATGCTTATTGCTATTATATGAACAATTCTGAGATTAGATGTGTATATATATATATATTGGTATATATATTTGAATTTGTGAATGACTCAAGTCCTGATCTGGTTGCTTATATTCTCTTGTGCTGCATGTTTAACTTTTGAATGTTGTTTTTATTATTTGATTGGTGTTATTCATCTTAGCTAGTAGGGTTTTGGCTTCGTCAAATAGGGGGAGATTGTTGGGTATTGTATCCACAATCAACTGGATTTGAGGAAGCCACCTGTCAAGCTAAGATGAATTCACAATGTATTTGATGAAACCTCTTAAGTTGTGCTTGCAGTTATTCCACGCTAAGTGCACACCAATGTCAGGGTGCAGTAGGTCAATATACACGGGTCTGCACGACGTAATCCCTCATTGAGCAGATCAGTGTGTTGGCCTACGTGTACTCTCTCTATTGGAGTGCACTTACTTTCAAGTACAGGGCCGTGTATATGCAAGAGAAGACAAGGAACAAGGATGGGTCAAGGAGCAGCTCTTGGGTGGAAAGACGAAAATTCGTCTAAGTATAATTCGACGAGAATCACCAAGTGATTCTCGCCGAATCGGCGAGAATCACTAGTGATTCTCGCCGAATCGTCGAGAATCATTAGTGATTCTCGCCGACTCTTTCCGGCTACCTCAAAACGGTGCTAAGTAAGATTCGGCGAGAATCACTAATGATTCTTGCCGAACCCGTCGCTGAGTAGATCATGAATACCAAGTGAAAATCGTTGAGAATCACTAAGTGATTCGGCGAGAATCATTAGTGATTCTCGACGAATCGTCGAGAATTACTAACTGATTCTCGCCGATTCGTCGAGAATCACCTGCGATTCTCGCCAATTTTTAATTCGCGATTTCTCTGGAAGCTGCTGGACCGGGATTCTGCTGCTGGACTATTTTGAACCAGATTTCGGGTTTCTACTTGTGGGACCCACAACGGTCATATTGTTAGTATCTACAGAGTATAAATACACGGGTATTTTTGCACAGTAAAATCAGCGAAGAAGAAAAGAAAAAACGGGAGCCGCGACTTGACCTAGTTCGCGATTTCCGCTGCCGCCTCCGTCACCGCGTGAGAGTGTAGATCGCCGGTCTTGATCGTGGTTTCTTCCAGATCTCCGGTCGATAGAAGCTTAGCTAAGCTTAGGGTCTCACGTGTCTAACCGGAGATCTCTTGTCTCTCGATTTGTAGATCGGGAAATCCTTCCCCATTCGAATCGATCGAGACGATTGATCCTAGTGTGACCGTTGGTAGACCTAGCTAGCTTCGCTACGAAGTTTGGATCTCTAAAGTACAGCAGCCGCATATCGTCATCGCTGCCGATCCCGTGAACCTAGCCGCCGCCCTTCTTGCCGTCGCCGGTTTCGGGGAGATCCTCTCCAAGAGAGACCAAGGTTGTGGACTCTTTGTACACTTCAAGATCACGTCGTCAACGAAGAGGGACACCGTAGTCTCCTCACGTAGTTTGTATTTCTTGTACATTCTATTTTTCTTTTGTTGTAAAGGAACGTTTGTTCCGTGTTGTAAGGGTTGGGTGCAACCCGGTTTGTGGGAGTGTTGACTCCTACGTGTGGAAGGGTTCCTTCCGATAGTGCAAGGATTGGATTTCAATCCTGTTAGAGAAGTGACCGAGTCGTCCCTTGTTGGGAGATAGGTCGAAGGGGGAAAGTGGATGTACCCAAGTCGGGGAACCACTATAAATAGCTTGTGTACTCTGTTGTGCTGTGTTGTTTTATTTTTGTGTGCAGGTACAATTTAAATTCCGCAAAAGCGATGCACGTCACCTATTCCCCCCCCCCCATAGGTGAACATAGTTGACACTAGGTGGACTTTCACTTTTTCGTGAATCTTCCGGTGGCCGCCGACGGTTCTCCGGTGCTCGAAATCTTCAACCGAACTTAGATCCGGAAAGCTCTCGCCGAGAGCTACGCTATCGTGTTAATTTCTTTCCCATTTCTTGAGTTTTTTTCGTTAGGGTTTTTCGGCCCTAACCCCTTTTCCACCATTTTTGTCTAGATCTCAACCTCTCCCGCATCATTTTGCCCCGATCTACGACGTGGATTGATTCGGTGGACTTTTCCGGTAAAACCAAGGCAAGTGGTTGTTTCTCCTCGTTTCTCCTTGTCCGATTCGATGGTAACGGCTATGTTTTTCTCATCCCCTAACATTTTCTACAATTATTCTTCCAAATTATTGCTATTATTAACCACTCTGTTGATCACATGTCGTTATGATGTTTTGTCGTGCTAAACTCGATCTTGTCTATTTATATTTAATCATTCTTGAAGTGTTTTAGCGATGGTTTAAGTACCTTAGCTCTCGTTATCAAACGTTTTAGAGTTTAATTAGGGTTGTAAATCGTTCCTAAGGGTTGATCAACCGCGTCTTGAGTTCTCTAATGTCAAGTAGAGTTTGTCGAGCCAAATCCCGAGATATTTGTGTTATGGTTTTTTTGGGTTTCTTGAATGCGGGAGTTAGCGGACGATTCCACCTCCGCGGTATCTATTACCTTCATTAGAGCCCTGTGGAAGTCTACCTGATTTTTGGATGCCTGCGGTGTATGGTGGAGAGCATGAGACTCCCTCGCAGTTAGATGGATAATATATCCGTTTTTTTTGAGTGGTGTGTCCAAGAGTGACCACTACGCCTGTGTTTTTCGATGGTGTGTCCAAGAGTGACCACTTAGCCGTGTTTTTAGGGTAGAGTCAACCACAGTTGCCTAATGAAGGTTTTGTACTTTCTCTCTGAAGAGATATTTTTGTAGTCACCTTATAGCCATGTGCATCTGGTGCACCCTTGTGGACGTGAAAAATCACGAAGGAGTTCTTTTCCTATTGATGCCCTGTTTTCTTTTGTACATTACTTCATTGCTTTTGGTCTTGGGTTGGTACCCCTGTTGACCTTTGTTTATTTTGGCTTATTACTTTTCCTGCCACTACTTGTACCTTCTTGCTGAGGTATTCTGTTTTTTTGGAATGCCTCAGGTTCAGAGCTGTAGCAGTTAGCAGTGCCGGTGTTGGATTTCTGGCGGTAGTGTTGGTCGCGGTTGTTGCCTCGTTATAGCGAGGTAGTTTGTTGTTGGTTTTATTTTTACTAGTTCAGACATACTTTTGTACGTGGGTTCGTGTCAGCTTGTTGGCGCCCACTGATTGTTAGTTGTTGATACTTGCTAGCTGCTCATTTATTTACAAGTGGATGTACTTTGCTTGCTCTCTGGGAGGATTTATGCTAGGAATGCATGTTAGGTATTTTCAACTATAAAATCTACTACTATTACTTCATACATTACATGATTTGAAACTCTAACCCGTTACTTTTAGCGACCGTAAAAGCTATCTTTCCTACTATAATAAATTTAGAGTTCTGCATGGCATGAGTTGTCCTTTGGGGATGTTTATTCTCATGTAGGATGTTTGAGTTAATCTAATCAAGTATTTTTTTCTGCAGCGTATCTTATATTTTGATTCGTGGACTAGATGAGCCACTAAGCCGAGGGATATGGCTAACTTCTACTCATAACTGATTTTTCTTTAAAACAACTTAGAAAGGAACCTTTCTTCATGGTCAGTTGGTGTCTGCCTGAGCGCCCGCAGTAATCCCCTGCTGACGTGGCATCATGACGTGCATTTTCCCTTACTCTGATAAACTTGATTTGCGGTGAAAATGCGGGTTGTGACAGTTGGTATCAGAGGGAGATTGCTTGACAATTTGTCGGGCAACCTTTGCTTGTTGGTAATAGGTGTTTAGCATCATATCATACACACACCGATATGTCATCAGCACGTCTTGGCCAAAGCACAAACACTACACTCATGGCATAACATGAAGTATATGGGGCATATTATGTAGTATGAGATGCATAATATGTGTTTGTATATGGATCCACCATAGGGGCAACATGTGAGGGTTATGTAGTATGGGATGCATAACCTCACCACATGAATGCGACTAGCACGTTTCTTTTTCGTTGCATGAGAATGTCATGTAGTATGGGATGCATAACATTTTCATGCGTACGCCACTCATAACATGCATTAGGGCCTTTTTAGAATGCATATCATCATCATGTATAGCATAACATTGCATAAGCACAACGTGTCAAGCTAAAGATTTGCGGGATGACATATGTACACACATGGTTTTAAATAAAAAAAAAACGAATATGAATACATGCATTCATGTCATAGGCACAAGAGTCAATAGGATGAGAGGATATCATCCTAAGTAGGACATAGCATCATTATTAAATCTCAGAGCAAGTTGCAGCGTAATCAAGTGTCTTTTAAGTATGGTCTGAACTAGTTGCGTGGCTTTGTTGTAAGCTAGGATTTTTATGAGTTGTTCGTTTGATTTTTTTTTAGAAATGCCGCCAAAGCGTCCTGCGACAAGGTCGACTCCACAGTCGGAGGGTGAGTCATCAGGTGCGCAGAGCAATGCGCTTATCGAGAGTCTGCGTCAGAGCAATGAGGCTCTGTCAAGGCAAGTAGTTGCGATGCAATCGCAAATTGAGTCCTTGTTGTCTGCCGCTCCCGCGCAGCAACCCTTAGTACAAGAGCCTGCCTTGGGCCAAACTGTGCCTGATTCCCCTACTCCTCTGGTGGCCCCGATGGTGATACCCCCAGAAATGAATTTCATATCGCACTTCTAGCGATTGGGACCTCCCACCTACGACGGGAGTGCTGACTTTATGATTTTAGATGATTGGTTCATCTCCATCGAGGAGATGTTTTCATATTCCGGAATTCTAGAAGCCCAGCGAGTGATGATTGCAGCCTATCAGTTAAAAGGTCTGGCGAAGAGTTGGTGGATTCGGGAAAGAGAGAGCCTGAAGAAAGGCTGTACTTGGGAATCTTTTAAGAAGATGTTGCTGAAAAAGTTTCTGCCCTCGGTTGAGCAAGACCGCCTGATGAATAACTTCCTGCATCTAAAGCAGAGACAGCTCACCATGAGCGAGTACGAGATTGAGTTTAGCAAACTGAGCAGGTTTGCTCCGGATTTGGTAGTTTCTAAAGAGGGTAGAGTGAAACGTTTCTTGGGAGGACTACGAAGCGATGTCCAGCAGTTGGCATGCGCTTACCAAGTGGAAAGTTATACTGAAGCAGTGGAAGCCGCTTTAAAAGTGGAGGCGATTGAAAATGCCAAGAATCGCGGTGCTGCGGCAAGGAAGGAGAAAAGAAAAGGTGTTGAGGATGGTAGCTCTAGGGCATTTGGCCCTTCTTCGAAGAAGAAAAGTAAGGATGTGTGTAGCTTCTGTGGTCGACCTGGCCATCCCTATGAAAGGTGCTTCAAGAGGACTGCAACCCTGAAGCAGCAGGTGCATTCCATCCAAGGTGCACCCAAGGGAGAGCTTGTGTGCTCGTTCTGTGCAAGGAAGGGTAATAATGTGACTCGTTGCTGGATGAAAGAAAGGGTTTGCTTCCAGTGTGGGCAGAAGGGACACCAGAAGTCTTCGTGCCCCCAGTCTCAGCCCCCACTGCAGTCTGCCCCACTTCGAGCTCTGCCGCCGCTGCCAAGCCTGGATAAAGGAAAGGGAAAGCTGAACGTGATGACCAGCGAGGAAGCCCAAACCTCTACGCAAGTGATATCAGGTTAGCCTCAGTTTAATCTATCCTTATTAATTATCCTTGTTTCCCTAGTTATTGTTCGTTTAGTTACGTATGTTACGGTTTTAGGGGAGTTTAAGGTGCAAAATAGGTGGGCGCGCGTTCTATTCGATTCGGGGGCCACCCATTCCTTTGTGGCCCGGAGATTTGTCAATAAGCACCATCTGAGTGTGGACCAATTAGGAGGCTCCTTCAATGTCAAGCTCCCTTCCGGTGATTCGGTGATATCTAACCAAGGAGTTCTGAGATGCCCTATTTGTCTTGGAAATTTTCTGGCATATACGGATCTGATGATTTTGGATCTATCTGATTTTGACGTAATTCTGGGCATGGACTGGCTGTCCAAGTATGATGCGGTCATCCAGTGCAAGGCTAAGCGATTGGATTTCAGAATGGACGACGGACAACCTATGAGCGTCTATGGATTTCAGGACAGAGTTTCTCCTGTCATTTCTGCGGTACGTGCTTATCGTGCTATAGGGTCTGGTTGCGAGGCATTTTTGTTTTCTATTTCTGCTCTGGAAATAGCTTTTGTTACGCCACGTCTTGAGGATGTCTCGGTGGTGCGAGAGTTTCCAGATGTCTTTCCTGATAGTCTTCTAGGACTTCCTCCTGAAAGGGAGATAGAGTTTGTGATAGACCTCGAACCGGGCACTCGTCCCATTGCTAAAGCACCGTACCGTATGGCTCCGCGTGAGTTGGACGAGTTGCGTACTCAGCTCGATGAGTTGCTGAGGTGTGGTTTTATTAGGCCAAGTACTTCTCCATGGGGTGCTCCTGTTTTGTTCGTCAAGAAGAAAGATGGATCGATGAGACTTTGCATCGATTATAGGGAATTGAACAAGGTAACAATTAAGAATAGATATCCCCTGCCAAGGATTGATGATTTGTTTGACCAATTGCGTGGTAGCTCGATATTTTCAAAGATCGATCTTCGCTCAGGCTACCACCAGTTGAGGATTCGAGAGGCAGATATTCCTCGAACCGCTTTTCGTTCACGACATGGACATTATGAGTTTCTGGTGATGTCTTTTGGTTTAACCAATGCACCTTCTGCCTTCATGGATTTGATGAATCGGCTGTTTAAGCATTTCTTGGACCGATTTGTTATTGTGTTCATAGATGATGTCTTGGTGTACTCTCGCAATGTTGAGGAGCATACTCAGCATTTACGTCTGATTTTGTCGACCCGGAGGGAGCATAAGTTATATGCGAAGTTGAGCAAGTGTGAGTTTTGGTTACCTCAGGTGTCCTTTCTGGGTCATGTGGTAAGCAAGGACGGTATTTCTGTGGACCCGACTAAGATTTCTACGGTAATGGAATGGGAGAGACCTTCTACACCGAAGGAGATTAGGAGTTTCTTAGGCCTAGCTGGCTATTACGGAAGATTCGTGGAAGGATTTTCGGTGTTGTCTGCTCCTCTAACTAGACTTACTCAGAAGAATACTGCTTTCATTTGGAGTGATAAATGTGAAGAGGCTTTCCAAGAGCTGAAGAGGAGATTATGTACTGCTCCGATTTTAACCTTACCTACTGATGGAGTTGAGTATGCTGTGTATGTCGATGCGTCACATATCGGACTTGGTTGCGTTTTAATGCAAGATGGTAAGGTGATTGCGTATGGATCGAGACAACTAAAGATCCACGAGAGAAACTATCCGACGCACGATTTGGAGTTTGCTGCTGTAATTTATGCACTGAAGCTTTGGAGACACTTATTATATGGCGCGATGTGCAAGATCTATACTGACCATAAGAGTTTGAAGTACGTCTTCACTCAGAAGGAGCTAAATCTGCGCCAGCGTCAGTGGTTATAATATGTAGCAGATTATGAAGTGGAAATTCTTTATCATCCAGGAAAGGCTAATATAGTAGCTGATGCCTTGAGTAGAAAGACCGCTAAGATTTTTAATCTGTAGGTGCAGTCCTTGATAAAAGAATTTTTGTTGATGGATATTAAGGTTGGGAGTAGTACTGTGCCTGCTAGTCTAGAGGCAGAAGAACCCTCTTGGATTTCCCTTACTCGAGCACATCAGAAGGATGATCCAGACTTGTTACATCTCCGGAATAGAACGGTGAAGGGAGAGCTACCCGATTTCTCTGTGGACGAGTTGGACACCCTGAAGTATCGGGGTAGATTTTGTGTCACTGCCTTTGACGATATTCGAGCTAAGATCTGTGCTGAAGCTCATGGTTCTAGTGTAGCCTACCACCCTGGCTCCACAAAGATGTATAAAGATCTGAAGCAAATTGTTTGGTGGTCAGGGATGAAGAACGACATCGCAAAGTTTGTATCGGAATGTTTTACATGTCAGCGTGTTAAGGCTGATCATAGAAGGCCTGGTGGTAAGTTGACACTGCTTGATATTCCAAGTTGGAAGTGGGAAAGTATTTCAATGGATTTTATCACCAGTCTGCCAATGTCTCCCTGTGGGCATGACTCTGTTTGGGTGATAGTCGATAGATTGACAAAGTGTGCTCACTTTGTTCCATTTAAGATTGGGTACTTGATGAAGAAGATAGCTGAGTTATATCTTGAGGAGGTAATCAGTTTACATGGTGTGCCTGTTAACATTGTATCAGATCGGGACTCTAGATTTACGTCTCGCTTTTGGAAGAGTTTACAGGAGGGGTTGGGTACCGATTTAAGGTATTCCACCGCCTATCATCCTCATACTAATGTTCAGACGGAAAGAGTAAATCAAATCGTAGAAGATATGATCAGGTGTTATATTTTGGATCATGGTGGTGCTTGGGATGAGCGTCTCAGACTCATGGAGTTTGCTTACAATAACAGTTATCAAGAGAGTCTGCAGATGGCTCCGTTTGAGGCATTGTATGGGAGGCGTTATAGAACTCCACTATTTTGGGCTGAAGTTGGTGAGAGGCCGTTGTTAGATCCGGAAGCCCTTGAAGAGATGAATTGTGCTGTGAATCATATTCGAGAAAACCTTCGTGTGGCTCAAGAACGCCATGAGAAATATGCTAATCTTCGAAGGGTCGATCTGGAGTTTGCGGTTGGAGACTTGGTGTTTCTGAAGGTTTCTCCAATGTCCGGTGTTAAAATATTTGGTAGGAACCACAAGTTAGACCCCCGGTATGTGGGACCTTTCCAGATTCTTGAGCGCATCGGAGTGTCGGCTTATAGGTTGGAATTGCCTGCGACCTTCCCTGGTGTCCATGATGTATTCCATGTGAGCCAGTTGCGGAAATGTGTTCGTAATGATCGTCAAGTCCTCGACTCGATACCCCAGATTCAGCCCAACCTTACTTTTGTGGAAGAACCTGTTCGTGTTTTGGATTTTCAAGAGCGGGTGTTGCGGAGAAAGACCATCCCTATGGTCAAGATTCTTTGGAGAAATCAAGACGTCGAGAGCGCGATGTGGGAATTGGAATCGGTGATGAGGGGATCTCACCCGCACCTCTTCTCTTAGTTTCAGGTATGTCGTTATGTTTTCAGTTATGTTTGATTTTATCGTTTTGATTGGTTTTGGAGTTGTGTTAAGTTTCGGGACGAAACTTATTTTTAGGGGGAGTGACTGTAACGCCCCCGATTTTTCGATGATTTATTTGTTTGGGAACATCAGATTTATGACGTCGTGGCGTTACTTTTAACGTCGATTTGACGGTGCAATGTCGATAAGGCAATTTCGCATCCGTGCGGTCGAGTAGGCCGAATTCTTGTTATAATGGGAAGATTTTGCATTTGGAATTTAAGTTAAGTAATTTTGGACTTGCTCGTCAAATTTCATCGCAATCCGAGCATTTTTGGAGTCTCGGCGCGCGATTGAAGTTTTGGGTTGTTTATGTTCGCCGTATACTTAGAAGATTAATATCTCGGGAATGGCTCGTCGGATTCTGGTTTTGACTTCGCCGTTGAGTTCGTAGCGTCAGTGTTTGCCTACGGCGTGAGTTTCGTTTACTTCGGCGCTCGTTCGGGCTTCCGTGCTGAGTCGTCTCGAGAAGCTATGGTTCTACTCGATTAGCCCGTTTTAGATTTTTTACTCGGGCGCATTTTTGGGGGTCAAAACGGCATTGTATCAAAATATGGTCAACATTAAATTTGTTCGTCTCGACGATATCTACAACTTTCATGTTGACCACGTTTCGATTTGAGGACGTTTTAAACCCCTAACTCCGTTTTTTCTACAATAACTCGAGTGTTGGGCTGCTACTCAAGTATGTGCTAGTTCTACTCGAGTAAGTCATTTGTTTACTCGAGTAATGAGCCCCTACTCGAGTATATTGTGTTACTACTCGGGTAGGTATGTTATTACTCGAGTAGGTATGTTACTACTCGAGTAGGTATGCTGTTACTCGAGTAGGTATGCTGCCACTCGAGTAGGTATGCTGCCACTCGAGTAGGTTGTTTTCTGTCTGCGTTCAGAGGCCGTTTTGAGGGTCAAAACTGCGTCGTATCAAAACATGGTCAACATTACATTTGTTCGCCTCGACGAGATCTACAACTTTCATGTTGACCACTTTTCGATTTGAGGTCTTTTTAAACCCCTAATTCCGTTGTTTCCGCTATAACACGTGTGGTGAGCTGTTACTCGAGTATGTGCTAGTTCTACTCGAGTAAGTCATGTTTTTACTCGAGTAATGAGCCCCTACTCGAGTATATTGTGTTACTACTCGAGTAGGTATGTTATTACTCGAGTAGGTATGTTACTACTCGAGTAGGTATGCTGTTACTCGAGTAGGTATGCTGCTACTCGAGTAGGTATGCTGCCACTCGAGTAGGCTGTTTTCTGTCTGAGTTCAGAGGCCGTTTTGAGGGTCAAAAGCGCATCGTATCAAACAATGGTAAACATGAAATTTGTTTGTCTCGACGAGATCTACAACTTTCATGTTGACAACCTTTTGATTTGAAGTCATCCTAAACCTCTATTTTGGGTTCCCGCAAAACTGCTCGAAATAAACCGTTTTTGACAAAACTTTTTATAAACATATATATATATATTTATATATATATATATATATATATATATATATATATATATATATATATATATATATATATATATATATATATATATATATATATATATATATTCTTGGACTTAGGTTTTAGAACCAAAATTCATCTTCTCCGTTATTCTTTCTCCCGAACCAGAGCAGCGAGCGAGAGAGAGTTTCTTTTTCGTGAATCTTTCGGTGGCCGCCGACGGTTCTCCGGTGCTCGAAAACTTCAACCGAACTTAGATCCGGAAAGCTGTCGCCGAGAGCTACGCTATCGTGGTAATTTTTCCCCATTCCTTGAGTTTTTTTCGTTAGGGTTTTTCGGCCCTAACCCCTTTTCCACCATTTTTGTCTAGATCTCAACCTCTCCCGCATCCTTTTGCCCCGATCTACGACGTGGAGTGATTCAGTGGACTTTTTCGTTAAAACCAAGGCAAGTGGTGGTTTCTCCTCGTTTCTCCTTGTCCGATTCAATGGTAACGGCTATGTTTTTCTCATCCCCTAACATTTTCTACAATTATTCTTCCAAATTATTGTTATTATTAACCGCTCTATTGATCACATGTCGTTATGATGTTTTGCCGTGCTAAACTCGATCTTGTCTATTTATGTTTAATCGTTCTTGAAGTGTTTTAGAGATGGTTTAAGTACCTTAGCTCTCGTTATCAAATGTTTTAGAGTTTAATTAGGGTTGTAAATCATTCCTAAGGGTTGATCAACCGCATCTTGAGTTCTCTAATATCAAGTAGAGTTTGTCGAGCCAAATCCCGAGATATTTGTGTTATGGTTTTTTGGGGTTTCTTGAATGCGGGAGTTAGTGGATGATTCCACCTCCGCGGTATCTATTACCTTCATTAGTGCCCTGTGGAAGTTTACCTGGTTTTTGGATGCCTGCGGTGTATGGTGGAGAGCATGAGACTCCCTCGCAGTTAGATGGATAATATATCCGTTTGTTTTGAGTGGTGTGTCCAAGAGTGACCACTACGCCTGTGTTTTTCGTTGGTGTGTCCAAGAGTGACCACTTCGCCGTGTTTTTGGGGTATAGTCAACCACAGGTGCCTAATGAAGGTTTTGTACTTTCTCTCTGAAGAGATATTTTTGTCGTCACCTTATAGCCATGTGCATCTGGTGCACCCTTGTGGACGTGAAAAATCACGAAGGAGTTCTTTTCCTATTGATGCCCTGTTTTCTTTTGTACATTACTTCATTGCTTTCGGTCTTGGGTTGGTACCCCTGTTGACCTTTATTTATTTTGGCTTATTACTTTTCCTGCCACTACTTGTACCTTCTTGCTGAGGTATTCTGTTTTTTTTGAATGCCTCAGGTTCAGAGCTGTAGCAGTTAGCAGTGCCGGTGTTGGATTTCTGGCGGCAGTGTTGGTCGCGGTTGTTGCCTCGTTATAGCGATGTAGTTTGTTGTTGGTTTTGTTTTTAATAGTTCAGACATACTTTTGTACGTGGGATCGTGTCAGCTTGTTGGCGCCCACTGATTGTTAGTTGTTGATACTTGCTAGCTGCTCATTTATTTAAAAGTGGATGTGCTTTGCTTGCTCTCCGGGAGGATTTATGCTAGGAATGCATGTTAGGTATTTTCAACTATAAAATCAACTACTATTACTTCATACATTACATGATTTGAAACTCTAACCCGTTACTTTTAGCGACCGTAAAAGCTATCTTCCCTACTATAATAAATTTAGAGTTCTGCATGGCATGAGTTGTCCTTTGGGGATGTTTATTCTCATGTAGGATGTTTGAGTTAATCTAATCAAGTATTTTTTCCGCAGCGTATCTTATATTTTGATTCGTGGACTAGATTAGCCACTAAGCCGAGGGATACAGCTAACTTTTACTCGTAACTGATTTTTCCTTAAAACAACTTAAAAAGGAACCTTTCTTCATTGTCAGTTGGTGTCTGCCTGAGCGACCATAGTTATCCCCTGCTGACGTGGCATCATGACGCGCATTTTCCCTTACTCTAATAAACTTGATTTGCGTTGAAAATGCGGGTTGTGACAGGAGATGAGGGTGGTGATGGAATTGGTGTACCATGTAGTGATGGAATTGGTGTACCATGTAGTGATGGAATTGGTGTACCATGTAGTGATGGAATTAGTGTACCATGTCGTGATGGAATTGGTGTACCATGTTGGGATGGAGGTGAGGTATGAAAGTAAATATGAGTTTATAATGGATGTACTGGGGATGATGGAGGTGTAGGAGTGTGGACTGTGGTGTGATCTGGTGAGGGGAGTTGGTGTACCATCTGGGGATGACTTTGGATGGATGGAGGTGGTGGAGGTGGAGGAGGGACATCCTCAGCAGGGTGGGGAGTGGCTAGAACAGCCCTTGTACTCTTAGAAGGCCTGGAGGAAGAGGAAGAAGCCTTGGATGGCTTGGTGATGTTCCTCTCCCACCTGCCAAAGAGGGCACAAGTGAGTCCCTTGGAGGCATTAATGAATATGGTCGGTGTGACTAAGGATTCAGCAGCCTTTTCCTGAAGGAAGATTCCCAGAATCCTCCCAAAACACACCTCCTTCTTAGTGTTCTTTTTCCTGATCATCTCAAACATAATCTTAGCCCAATTTATAGGCTTCTTATTTACCACAGCACACATCATCACGAATTGATGCCTAGTGATGTAGTCAAGGGCTGTGTGCTTACCCAGCAGTACCATGCCCACAACATCTGCTAGAAACTTATATCCAGCAGTAACATGCCCACAACATCTGCTAGAAACTTATATTCAGCAGATAAGTGTTTATTCAGCAGTTTGTTGGACGTTGCTCCAGAATAACCCTTCTTATTTAACATTTCATCAAATTCATCACTGGCAAACTCCAGTTCTTCTTCACCATTAGCTAATCCAAAAATCTCGGTCAGGACGGTGGGGGTAAGAGAGACTGCATTACCCGATATTGTGCCTGTCATGGTGTTCTCATCTGTGGTGGAGGAAGTGTAAACCCATTCTCTGATCTTTGCGCTTGTTATCTTTATTCTGGTGGTCATGAGATTCTTCAACTGCTGATCTTCAAGCAATTTCAGAATGTCCAGGAACATCGGATCCGAGTGTTAAAACGACTCAAAATCTATATCAAATCCAGTATCAAACTTCATTGCTCCAAGACTGCCTGCGGGAATCGACATGAGTGCGCCTGCAACAAACAAGAGAGATCAAGTGCAATGGAACTGAAAGCGTGGAACGGAGGTCGAAGAAAAACCTAGATATAAGATTTTTCGGAATATGAATCGACAAACTCCGTTCAGCGAAAAATAAAGAATTCTTTGATCTGAGCTCGACGAAATATTTTATAGTTAAAAACTCGTCGAGCTTAGTCAGAAGATTTGAAAATATTTCGTCGAGCTCCGTTCGACGAAAATTTTCTGAAGAAGATTCGTCGATCTCCGTTTGACGAAAATAACTTCACACATAGAGAGTTCGTCGTTCTCCGTTCGACGAATATATCTAGAACTTTTCTCTATTCGTCGATCTCCGTTCAATGAACTTTGAAAAATTCGTCGACTGCAGACAAAAATTAAATTAAGGCTTCTCCATTTATCATTCCAAGCTTATTTATAAAGAACAAGTGATTTCTTTCATCCAGAGGTTTGGTGAAAATATCTCCTCTTTGTAAATCAGTGTAGATATAGACAGGTTTAATTTTATTTTTGTCTACACACTCTCTAATGAAATTGATGCAGGCACACGGTTTCGACGGTTTAAACACTACACATTATTGGATCAATATTTAAATTAACAACGCAGCGAGTAATATTTCCTTCAAGTAATAATAAAGATGAATCCTACAATATAGCTAGGCACAACACAAAGGGACGCTACCCCTTATTTTAGATTGAACAAGGGTTATACGCCAATATTCGCTCAAGCGAAATGGACCCATCCGATCCGGACAATTAGTAATTCAAATTAAATTATGCGCAAACATTCATACATCCAATAAGGGAATGTCCGGACTAAATAAGTGATTTAAAATCAAGTCGTAATCGATCCCAAAATTAATTAATATTAGGGTATACCAAATCACTTGTACTCAAGGAGAAATCAAGGGCGTTGAACCCGATTTCTTCAAGTGTTCTCGAGATCTACCCGCTTCAATTTTATGAAAATATTCGGAAAATAAATGCTAGAAAATTAAGATTTTATTAAGCACTGATTTCAATATAAAATCGGACTAAAAACTAGCCTTCTAATTCCACCAAAACCTCACAAAATAATTTATAAGAATTCACACAAGAGGTGTAGGAATCGTTACCCAATCCCAAGAAAGCCCGTCCATAATATTAAGTGGAGGAAAACACTCACGACGGTGGAAGAGTTCTATTCTCCACGTGAGCCCACGGATCAGCACCGGTTGATGAAGATGGAAACCGTTCTTCCTTTTGCAAGAAAACCCTAGAGAGGGAGTAACCTTGAAGAAGCCAATGTATATATGGAAGGAGAGAGGAAAGGTGGTGGGGAATATTTTGTATCAAGTGATGGAGGGTGGCCGAGAGTTGAGGGGGATGAGGAAAGGTGGCGGCTTGGGGTAGGCCGCAGCCTCAGAGGGTTGTGGTGGTCGGTTTAGTTTTTTGAGATGGTGGAGGCAAGGTTTGGCCGGCTAGGGTTTTATTTTGGACGGGAGAATAGGAGGCTCAGGTTGGTGGTGAGAGGAAGGTGGCCGGTTCTTCTTTGTGAAGGGGAAGATTAGTGGTTGTTTGATGGAGAACTTGTAGAGGGAGGAGGAGGAGATATGAGAAAAAGAGAGGAAGAGAGGGAGGTGGCCAGCGGCCAAGAAGGAGGGAGACAAGAGGGGGGGGGCGAATTTTGGAGAGGGGAAAGGAAAGATCTCAATAGAATTAGGTTTTCAATTTCTTCATTCTCTTCCATATCCTTCATAACCATGGCTATATATAGCCTACACCACTCAATCTCCACCTTTGAAAAATAAACCACTCATGATGGTTATATGCACCCATCATGACATAACAACTACACTAATTAAAAACATGAAATAAATAAATAATAATTGATGGTTATAAGCACCCATCATACATGAAATGAAATACTTAAAAATAGAATTGCTTAAAATAAAAATTGATAAAATATATAATTATAATTATGTAATTTATAATTATATATTTTATTTATTGGCGGCGGCGGACGTCGGGCAAAACATGTAGCGGTGGCGGCGTTGGCGGAGATGCGACGTGGTAGACTCCCATCTATGAGCTTGCGGCAACGACCGTCCAAATCCAAAAACTCTCGATGTCGTAGATCCATGGCCGCATCAGCATCGTCGCCATCAATCCTCCGCCGCTCAAAATCACTCATCACCGATGAGTGGCCCGTGAGGGGGGAACCGTCGAAAGCAGCAACGATATGGGGCAAATCTGGCCCCGCAATCCGTGTCGTAGTAGAATGAACATCCCATAGCACTGAGAACCTGTCTGGCACACAAACAACAAGACTTTCGAGGAAACTCTAAAGGGTGTCAAGCAAAAGAAAATAAACAAGAATCTTACCGACCGGTTCAAGAACCAAGGAGTCAACATGAAAAATAGACACGACAGTACTAACACTCCACATCCCAAGAGAATATTTATTGGAAGGAAGAGACGACAGAGAAAGGCACTCAGGTGGAACAGAGACGTACAGTAAAAAGTCTGGAAACTTGAAATAAAGTGAAACACCCTGTGCTATATAAAAATCTAAAATAAAAGCATAAAATCCGACGTTCTTCATAATCATGGATGGTTCGACATTCCTACGTATAAAATTTTTAACGGAGCCATAAGGCATCCGCTCGAGGACTGACCAGACTAAACCCAAATAACTAGCTCTAGCATCGGACAGTCTCGAAAAGGCGTGGAAGTGCGTGCGACATAACTTAAGGAGAAATACTAACGTCCAAGACACATGAGGAGATAATCCATGTGCTACATGACTAGACCAAAATACGGAAAATAAGGGGGTTAAGTCAGGTAGCACGGGAGCCTTGTAATCAGAGATAATTTTAATGGGCTCCGACACCGCAGTCTTAATTTTAATGTTAAAATTTTCACGCTTGGAATGAAGATATGCCAAGGTGAACCGCGCATCATAACCAATATAATTGGACGCCGCCAAATGTGCAAAGGTATACGAGCGAAACAACTCAAGAGACCCAACTACAGTCGCTAACGTGGGGAAATGAGGGTCATCAAATGGCGAGGGATAAATGTAAGCGACCGGGTGTGGTATATAACTATGTCTAGGGGACACCACATCCAGAGGCACAATTGACAAAGAAACAGAGTCAATCGTAGTAGGGGACGGAACCATAGATGGACATGCAGAAAAATGAGAGGTTAAAAGTGACGTGTAGTTATATCTATGAGGTGCGGTGAATAGTCCAAATACTAGTGCGTTTAACATAGTAATATCTACACGCTGAGTCAACGTCAAAGTAGGAACTAATAAAGTGGGTGTGACACAACAACTCAGACTAGGGATACCGGTTCCACGTCCTAAAAATTCATCTAAGTTAGGCAAATAAATAGTCGGAAGGGTCGGTAAAATCAAACCCGGGATAAAATCCGAATCAGTAAAAATTTCACCCAACGGCGACGACACTAAAGAACTCTCAACCGGGTGTACAACCAATGAATCGTCCAAAAATACCCTTCCCTTAGAGGTAACTCATCCACAATAACACTTGGGACATCCTCACTCTCAGACTCTACAGATAACTCAGATATAATCTCAGTGGGTGTGATCGTAGGATCTAACGTGATGGGTATCGTATCATGGAGAGGGCACTCAATACTAGGGTGAACAGACACAATGCTAGTAGGGCACGTAATAGGCAACGTAATACTCTCACAAATCGGAACGTAATCATCCCATACTATCATCTTCTAAATCACTAGGGTATCCAATCTCAATCTCAGACTCATTAGAATCATCGGTCACTAACATACATGATGCAATACACTCACCTAGTTGGTCATCCTCACGATCAAGAGATACCACATCTACATCATCATCCTCACGGGTATCAGTCACTATATCAGGAGGCTTAGGCGTCGAGGATAAAGGAGACAAAACTCTAGGAGTAACATCTTTTGGGTCCAAGGCATAAGATCTATTAGGAATGGTTCCCTTAAAGGTGGTAGTAGGTACACTATGATCAAGCAGACCATTGGGGAGAAATGATCTAGCGTTAGGTATATAATCATTCTTATAGGTTGGTATGGTACTAGCGCCATAACGATACTCACTCATAGGCTTGGTGTTAGTAGTGCGGAGATAGGCGGGATCAAATTGATCGGAGAGTAAGCTACGCATTGCTGGCCAAGCATGTTTATAACTACCAACACGACGCTCTTCGTTTAGCCAAAACACGCGGGCTTGACCTACGAATCGATCTTGGGCTATGTTAACCTTTTGGTAGTCATCCCATAAGTGACCATTAAAATAATTTTCTAATCCCTTAAGCCAGTCTCTAAAATTTTGGGGATACGCCAGACCGTCATAAGTAGGTGCCTCAATTTGAGTGGGAGGATAAGTGTGGGGACGGTTGGTATTCCCATGGTATGAAGGCAAGCCTGGGGTTTGTTTGGCCACGGGATTAACATACTAGTAATCTAAACGGGAAGCATAAACATCATAGGCCATAATAATGAGAACCAGAGAGAAAACTCACCCGGAACTGGTGCACATGCAATGAATAATGAACCTGACACTATATATAATGTAACAGATGTATTTGTTCTCGCTTAATAACTAAGGCAATAAAATATTTTTTTGGATTTTCTTACTGACAATAAATGAGAGATTATTAAAAAAAATTTTGATATTTCTTTGCTGAAAAAATAAACATATAGGCCGCTATTCGCAGACCAAAATTAAAATTTTATAATAATTTAATAAAAATAATGACTTAGCAAAAATAAAATATTTTTTTGATTTCATACTAATAAACTATGGGAGAATTTCCAGGATTTTGTTTTGAATTTTGAGAAAAAATGAGAATTTTAGGCCGCTATTTGCAGACCAAAAATTTTCAAATTTGTTTTATATGTTGTGCAAAGAAACGTGCAAATGCATGACGGCGTTCTAAGTGATTTTTTTCCTAGGATGGTACTAATTAAGAAATTAGCACAACCTGGCTCTGATACCAAATTGATGTAGGCACACGGTTTCGACGGATTAAACACTACGCGTTCTTGGATCGATATTTAAATTAACTACGCAGTGAGTAATATTTCCTTCAAGTAATAATAAAGATGAGTCCTACAATATAGCTAGGCACAACACAACGGGACGCTATCCCTTATTTTAGATTGAACAAGTACTATATGTCAATATTCTCTCAAGCGAAATGGACCCACCCGATCCGAATAATTAACAATTCAAATTAAATTATGCGCAAACGTTCATACATCCAATAAGAGAATCTCCAGACTAAATAAGTGATTTAAAATCAAGTAGTAATCGATCCCAAAATTAATTAATATTAGGGTATACCAAATCACTTGAACTCAAGGAGAAATCAAGGGCATTGAACCCGATTTCTTCAAGTGTTCTCGAGATCTACCCGCTCTAGTTTTATGAAAAATATTTCGAAAATAAATGCTTGAAAATTAAGATTTTATTAAGCACTAATTTCAATATAAAATCAGTCTAAAAACTAGCCTTCTAATTCCACCAAAATCTCACAAACTAATTTAGAAGAATTCACACAAGAGGTGTAGGAATCGTTACCCAATCCCAAAAAAAGCCCGTCCACAATATTAAGTGGAGGAAAACGCTCACGACGGTGGAAGACTTCTATTCTCCACGTGAGCCCACAGATCCACACCGGTTGATGAAGATGAAAGCCGTTCTTCCTTTTGCAAGAAAACCCTAGAGAGGGAGTAACCTTGAAGAAGCCAATATATATATGGAAGGAGAGAGGAAAGGTGGTGGGGAATATTTTGTCTCAAGTGATGGAGGGTGGCCGAGAGTTGAGGGGGATAAGGAATGGTGGCAGCTTGGCGTAGGCCGCACCCTCAGAGGGTTGTGGTGGCCGTTTTAGTTTTTGGAGATTGTGGAGGCAAGGTTTGGCCGGCAAGGGTTTTATTTTGGAGGGGAGAATAGGAGGCTCGGGTTGGTGGTGAGAGGAAGGTGGCCGGTTCTTCTTTGTGAACGGGAAGATTAGTGGTTGTTTGATGGAGAACTTGTAGAGGGAGGAGGAGATAGGAGAAAAAGAGAGGAAGAGAGGGAGGTGGCCGGAGGCCAAGAAGGAGGGAGACAAGAGGGGAGGCCGAATTTTGGCGAGGGGAAAGGAAAGATCTCAACAGAATTAGGTTTTCAATTTCTTCATTCTCTTCCATATCCTTCATAACCATGGCTATATATAGCCTACACCACTCAATCTCCACCCTTGAAAAATAAACCACTCATGATGGTTATATGCACTCATCATGACATAACAACTACACAAATTAAAAACATGAAATAAATAAATAACAATTGATGGTTATAAGCACACATCATACATGAAATGAAATACTTAAAAATAGAATTGCTTAAAATAAAAATTGATAAAATATATAATTATAATTATATATTTTAATTATTGGCGGCGGCGGACGTCAGGCAAAACATGTAGCGGTGGCGGCGTTGGCGGAGATGCGACGTGGTAGACTACCATCTACGAGCTTGCGGCAATGACCGTCCAAATACCCGAACTCTCGATGTCGTAGATCCACGACCGCATCAGCATCGTCACCATCAGAAATGATGTCTAATGTGTATATGCTTGGTCCTACTGTGATGGACTGGATTTTGTGCTATGGATATAACACTTGTATTATCACATAAGAGAGTTGAATTATTTAAGTTGAACTCATAGTCCACGAGTTGGTTTTGAATCCATAGCATATGGGAACATCAACTGTCAGCTGCAATATATTCTGCTTTAGCAGTTGATGTAGATAAAGATGACTGTTTCTTATAAAACCAAGACACTAATCTCATACCAAGGAACTGGCAAGTCTCTTAGGTACTTTTTCTATCTACCCTGCATCCAGCAAAGTCAGCATCTGAGTATCCAGTTAACTCAAATTCTGACTCAGTAGGATACCAGAGTCCTAGACTAGGACAACTCTTTATATATCTCAAAATTATTTTTAGGAAAACTAGGTGAGATTCTTTAGGGTTCACTTGGAACCAAACACAAAGACATGTAACAAACAATAATTTTTGATCAACAGGTTTCTCATGTTCATCAGAATCTATTACAACATTAGTGGTCATGTGTGTTTTCTTTACTGAGGCATCAGCCATCCCAAATTTTTTTAATAAGCTCTTTAGCATACTTAGCATGGGATATGAGGATGCCATCAGGTAGCTGCATCACTTGGAGTCCAAGGAAGTAGGAGAGCTCACCCATGCTACTCATTTCAAACTTTGGATGCATGAGGTCAGAGAGCCTCTTGCATAGTTTGGAATCTGTAGACCCAAATATAATTTCATCTACATAAATTTGTACCAACAAGATTTGGTCCTTATGGTGCCTAGTGAATAATGTCCTATCTACAATGCCTCTAGTAAATTTATGTTCTATCATAAAGCTATCTAAGGTCTCATACCAAGCTCTTGGAGCTTGCTTTAAACCACAAAGAGCTTTATGCAATCTAAAGACATATAAAGGATAAGTTGGAGAGATAAAACCTGGAGGTTGTTCAACATGAACTTCTTCTTTAAGTAATCTATTCAGAAAGGCACTCTTGACATCCATCTGATAGGCTTTAAACTTCTCATAGGCAGTATAAGCAAGGAAGATCCTGATTGCTTCTAACCTTGCAACTGGTGCAAAGGTTTGGTCATAGTCTATTCCTTCTTCTTGCCTCTAACCTTGTGCAACAAGCCTAGCTTTGTTTCTCACAATTACACCTTGGGTATCTAGCTTGTTTCTATATACCCATTTAGTTCCAATGACTGGGTAGTCTTTGGGTCTTGGAACTAAATCACAAACTCTGCATCTCTCAAATTGATTGAGTTCCTCTTGCATTGTAATGATCCAGTGGGGATCTTGCTCAGCATCTTTTATGGATTGAAGCTCAACTTGAGAGAGGAAACAGGCATGCATCACATCTTGGTTCAGTTGATGCCTTGTCTGTACACCTACTGACATGTCTCCAATTACTTGAGATCTAGGGTGATCCCTTAGTATGACAAGATCAGTGGGTGGAGTTGGTTCAGCAACAACATGTGGAGTTAATTCCTCTTGTGGAATAGTGTATGCTATTGAATGAAGTTCAACCACTTCCAAAAGTTCTTCTTCACTGTCTTCATCAGCTTGTGGAGTGGGAGGTGATGTAACCTCTTGAGGAAGGTTTAACTCACCCAATTTCTCATACAAGTGAGGTACCTGCAAAATATTTGAGGTAGAAGAGTCCTTCTCCTTATAGTACATGTTAGCTTCATCAAAAAAAATATGTACAGATTCTTCTATATTTAAGGATGATTTATTGAATACCCTATAAGCTTTGCTAACTTGAGAATATCCCAGAAACATTCCTTTTGTAGCTTTAACTTCAAATTTCAAATGTGTTTCTTATTATTGTTATGAATGAAACATCTACACCCAAAAATTCTAAAGTAATCAATTTTAGGGTGCTTACTTTTGAGTAATTCATAGGGGGTCTTGCCCTTAGTTTGTGTATAAAACTTCTATCCAGCATATAGTTTATTGTGTTCACAGCCTCTGCCCAAAAGGATAGGGACATGTGTGCATCTGCTAGCAATGTTCCTGCAGATTCAATGAGTGCTCTGTTTTTCCTTTCTGCTATCCCATTTTGTTAAGGAGTTCTAGGAGTAGAGAAACAATGCCTGATACCTTCCTCCTCATAGAATCTTTGCATGGGAAGAGATTCAAACTCATTACCATGATCACTTCTGATCAATACAACTGGAGTAGAATACTCAATCCTTATTCCCTTAAGAAAATTTGTAAGGACTTTAAAGTTGTCTGACTTGTTTCTCAAGAAGAAAACCCAAGAGAATCTAGAGAAGTCATCTATAATAACCAAGCTGTAAGACTTCCCTCCTAAGCTTTGTACAGTAATGGGTCCAAAAAGATCCATATGTAGTAAGTATAAAATTCTAGGTGCATCACTCTTATTAATTGACTTAAATTTTTTTTTTTTTGCTTGCCTTCTTAACAAGTATTGCATAGGCTTTCCTTCTTGTATGGGCCAGAAGGTAATCCTCTGACAAGGTTGTTCCAAAATAGCTTAAAGATATTTTTAATGTTCACATGACCTAGTCTTTTATGCCAAAGGATATTATTGTTACTAACTTCGTTGAATAAACATATTTTTGAGTTAGTAGAATTAGAATTTACTAAGTATATATTCCCTTGTCTACACCCTATTAAAACAGTTTGATTATTTGAGGAAATAATGCATTTAGAATTGGTAAAGCAAACATGATAACCTGCATCACATAATTGACCTATGGATATTAGGTTATGTTTGAGACCATTGACATATGCCACTTTTCTGAAGGTGACAGTTCCATAGTTGACGTCTCCATATCCCTCAGTTTGTCCAAAGCTGGAGTCTCCAAAGATCACTTTTTGACCCAACTTTTCCTTGAAGTTGATTAGACTTTCCTTGCATCTAGTCATGTGCTTGGAGCACCCACTGTCCAGATACCATTTTTGATTAACAGCTGGACATCTTTTTACCTGCAAAGAAAATAATTAGTTGTTCTTTACCCAGGTTATCTTGGGTCCTCGTTTCTTTACATAAGAAAAGCTGGAGATGTAAGAGCACTCAGGTTGGTTTTTATATCCTAAGGGGTGATATCTTCTGGGAGGAATTATCCATTTGGTGAATGGGTTGATAATCTACCTAGGTTGGTTATAAGCTTTATAAGAATTTAAGTTTTTGTTAAGTTGATCTGCATTTGATGAATTTTGGTACGTTCGTCGACCTGAGTTCGACGAATTGGGGTGAGTTCATCGAACTCCATTCATAGAATGATATAAGTCATTTTCTGAACCCCAAAATCATCGATCTCTGGTCAACGAACCATACTGGTTTCGTCGATCGTAGTTCAACGAATTAGTATAATATAGATCTGCGTTCTGAGTTCGTCGACTTGAGTTTGACGAGCTATACATGTTTCGTCGATCGGAGTTCGACGAAAACTGCTGAACATTGTTCTGGTTATTGTTTTTCTTATTCTTTCTTCTTTTCTTATTTTTGTGTATAATTTCAGTTTGATTAGGATTGTTATTATCTACTTTTGCTTTACCCTTCTCAAAAACAAATTTTATTTGTATGGATAATATGTTCTTCTTAAGTATGGGGGGTAAACTTGATGATGCACCCAAGCCCAGTTTATCATTCAGTCTGTCATTGACTATGCTTGTAATGTCCATCAGCTTAAGGCTTCTCTCATTGAGAGATTTCTCAAGTTGCTTAGCCTCACATAGATGTGTTTTTAAAGAAATAATTTGTTAATTAGCTAGTGTTAGTTCATCTTTTAACATAGTGTTTTCAGACATCAGATTTTCTTGATTGGATAGTCTTTCCCAAAGTATTTTAATTTCCTTTTCAGAGTTGATTAAGTCAATGTACATAGTTTTAAATTCAATTTTGAAACTATTAGAATTATAATCAAAAGATGAAAGTACCTGATCAGCTTCGGATTCTAAAGCTCCTTCCTTATCAGATTCTTCTTCATCATCTGAATGGCTGTTAGAGGCATTGATGGCCATGAGGCAGACTTCCTTGGCCCTTGCCTCTACTTCCTCTTCACTGGAAATGGAAGATGTGGATTCATCTTCAGTGTCACTCCAGGTATTAGCAACAAAGCCCATCTCCTTCTTTTTTTATTTGCTGGAGGAAGGCCTGCTACTTTGTTATCTTCTGGAGTCTTCTCTCTTCTTTCTTTCTTTCTTCTGATTCTCTAAACACTCTGAGATAAAGTATCCAGGTTTACTGCACCCAAAACATACTACTTCTTTAGTAGGTGTTTTATCATACCTTGGCTTATCATCCTGCCTGGATGATTTTCTTCTGAAGTCTTTTCTTGCCATTTTGTAAAATATCTTGGTAAGGAGACTCATGAATTCTTCATTTACTGTTGAAGCTTCAGTCTCTTCAGCAGCCTTGAATTCTATGTTGTGCTTCTTTCTTGTTGGTGGAGGAGTCCTTTGTTTTACAGCTTCTCTAGACTTTTTTAGCTGCTCATAAGTCTTGAGCTTTCCCAATAGAGATTCTGTGGAAATCTCATTTAAGCTCCTGGCCTCCTTGATTAGCTAGATCCTTGAATCCCATGAGCTTGGGAAGCACATGAGGATTTTATTTTTTACCTCAATAAGGGTGATGTCCTTTTCTAAAGTTTTCAGCTCATTGATTATTGAGCTCAGTCTGTTGTACATGTCAACAACAGATTCCGACTCATCCTTTTTGAAGTTCTCATATTGGAATATGAGATTTGTTCTTCTGTCTTTCCTCTCATCAGGAGAGCCAGCCGCCATTTGGTTGAGAGAGTTTCAAATAGCCTTGGCTGATGTGCATTCAGCCACCCTCTGGAAGATATCATTAGACATAGTCTGAGACAGAATATTCATGGCCTTTGCATCAACAATCTTTGCCTTCTTCTGTGCATCTGTCCACTCAGGTGGTGGAACAACATGTGTGCTTGAGGTTATTGTAGATGTAGAGGCAGTTAACTAAGGAGGACCTGTCAAAATAGAGTTGTAGATGTCCTCATCAATGGAATTCATACATAGTTTAATTCTTACCTTCCAGATGGCAAACTTATTTAAGTTGCACACTGGAGGTCTGGTGTTTGTATAGTCTTGTTCTGTACCATGCTGTGAATATAATACTAAGAGAAATAAAAGGTCATATCTAACACATGATCTTTTGGTTCAAGGGGTAACTTGTGCAACCAAAGAAACACAGCTCTGATACCAATTGAAAGAGAGGTTTAGACCTTAAATACTCTAGAGGGGGGGTGAATAGAGTATCTTTTAAACTTTTTTCTATAAATAAAAGTGAAATCCTAAGATACACCAATCTACCACAAGCACAGCAAAAATTAAACTAACTAGCACAGACACAGCAAGAACAAATAAAAGAAAAAGGGCAACTAGACAATACAAGAATTTTTATAGTGGTTCCCCATCCTGGGTACATCCACTCTTCTACCACCCTGGTAGGAATCCACTAACAGGTTTTGATTAGGTGACTGCCACCAATGAGCTTTTGATCAGGTGCTCAAAAACCAACACAAGTCTTTTGATCAGGTGACTTGCAACCAAGGAATAAATTTTGAAGGGAGTTAAAGAACCCTTTATAGAGTTATGGTGTCTTCTCTTTAGCAAATACAACGAAGAAGACTAGTGGATCTTTGATGTTATTAAAGCTCCCCCTGAGTTATTGAGTTGTTTAGGAAAATTGGAGCTTTGCTTTAGGGTGAGTAGGTCTTCTATCTTTAGCCTTGATCAGAAGATATCCAGGAACTTCTTGACTGATGAAGATTTATTGTCCTTGAAGAATCCTGGAGTGAAGAATGAAGAAGACTCTTGATTTGCATGGATGTTCTTCTTCTTCAGCAGTGTCAAGGTGAAGACTAGATTATTTTTCTGTACTAAGAAGAATTTAAATGAATTCTGCTATGTGTCTTCTCTATATGATGTATCTTGTTCTTATGTGTGTCTGTCTCTCCGTATGATGTATCTTGTTCTTGTGTGTGTCTATCTCTCTGTGTGTCAGGAGCAAAGGAAGAGAATCACTTTTATATCTTTAATGGAATTTTTTTTCTTGAATTTTTGAATTCCTTCCTGCATTGATTGCTGACGGCCTGGAGAATATAAAATTCGACTGGAGAGAATGTCTGCATTAATTGGATTTCCCCAACTGTCCCATTGAAAAATGGCAAGTAATAATCCTGATGAATGTCATAATCAATGTTGCTTCTAATGTTAATATTCAGAGAATATTAAGCATTGATTACTCAGGAATTACTGTAATAAAATAATGACAGAAGTAAGGAAATAATCCAAGTCTAGAAATGCACAGAAATCATCGAGCAAAGAACATATTTCGTCGACCTGGGTTTAGAGTTCGTCGAGCTGAGAAGTCATGTTCGTCGACCAGATAATTGTTATTCGTCAACCTGAGATTCAAGATCATCGACCTGAGAATAGCTAACTGCTTTCTGATAAACTCTTGCCAATTCTGTGCACTAAGATAGTCGAGTTGATAGTCTAACTTCGTCGACTGGAGTTCAGAGGAATGTTTCTGGACTTAGAACGTTGAAGTAGAGCATCCAAAAATCATCGACCTGAGAACTAAGTTCATCGAGCTCAACTCACAGAATTGTCTCTGAGTTCGTCAAGCTGAGCACGACTTTCATCGAGCTGAGTTCGACGAACTTCGAATGCACGTTCCTGAAACTGATTTTTTTTCTCTAAGTCTTGAGTCTTCTATAGTCTGTTGTTGGCTAGTCCATGCAGTGTTGACTCTAAGGACATAGCCTAGACTCTAAGACACAGACATGGCCGTGGCTATATAAGGTAGGTCAATAATTATAGTTTAGTGAACCTAGCCCAAATCCAACTAGGGATACAACACACTGGTCGAGGTGTTGGGGGTATGGGTGCATGTTGAGGATGTAGTAGTTGTCTATAGGGCTGTTGGTGTTGGCACTACCTCCTATCTCTCTCATGTCATCAGGAAGCAGCTCCTCTCTCTCGTCCTCTGCGATGCTGGTCCACCATCCTCTAGTCCAGCTCTAAAGTGGTGCTATGAGTCACTATCATATGAATGTGGAATGGGAAATCATAATCAGTTCCTGCCACAAATCAACCTGTAGGACTCGATAAAAATGAGCATCTTGGTCTCTGTTAGTAGCTACGAGCATCCTGGCAAAGTGAGAAAAGTGAATGAACTCCCGCTGGTATTCGGGGATGGTCCTATTGCCCTATCAAATGTGCAGGAACCTCTCTTACAGCACAGATCGCTCGAAATCAAAAAAATGTGCATGATAAAGGCGACAAAAAACTCTCCCTACAGAATAGCACTTTGCGGTCTCCCCCTGAACGTGGAGTGACTGGTCTCCCTCCAGCAATCCCTACCATATCATTTTAACAATGTAACAACCAAAGGAATTATGATAACCGCAAGGAACATCATGTCCATTAACCACTCCTCTACTTGCTCCACCCGCTCTTTTGCTTGCATGACATACTTTTTCCCTCTAAAGGTGGGAGGCCTTAGCTCACGAAAAGTTGTTAGGAGGTCTGTAGGTACTACATGTTGTTGTAGTGGTTGTGTCATGCAATCTGGAATGTAGTCAGTAAGGCTTTATCCATCCGCCAAAAACTATCTCGACAGACAACATAGTGTTAGGGGCAACTGGGTGTGGAGGTGGAGTGGAGGGAATGTAACCTCTAGAGTACGACCTCCCGTCACTGCACTCCAGAATTTGGAGAAGTAACAGGGAAAATGTTGGTACTTTGCAAAAGTAAGGAAAATTTGCAAAAGACTGGTAGAAGCGGAAATGAATGGTATATGGGTGTGCTACTGTACAGTCTAGAATCTTTAAGCCTTTAACATTAGGGTTCACCAGGCTTCCGCTACATGGTACGTCCCAAACCAAAGAATGAAGAGAGGGATGGAAGGTTACTGGGAACGCCCCACAAAGATGGATCATGATCACTTTGATTCATATATAAGACCCCCTCACCCACCCCTTACCCGAGTTGGGTCTGAGATGGGCCTTACTGCACAAGACATCCACCCAGTGTTTTATAAGTGGCAACAACCCACTCTACTAAGCACTAGTTGGTCACCTTGTCTTGCATGAATCACAATAATCACATCACATCATAGTTATGTGAAAGAAAAAATATAAAGACACACAAATATATATAATGATATATATTTATCAGAGTAAAAGCATAGGCCATAGCCACTATTAATACAAACGAGCCCGTGGACTTCAAAAGGACTACTACTAGATCTCGCATTCTCTCTCAAGTCTGCGCTCTAGTAACTCACATCTCAGAAGTCTGGAGATGATGGGGCTGCATCTGGTCTGGTAGTCATATCAGCTGGTGTGTCGTCCCACAATAGATGGACTTCACAGTGCTCATCTCCTATGAATGGTTATTAAAATAACTGTTATTCACAGAGTTAAGTGGAAACACATCTCCTCCCCAGATCTAAATCCTGGTGACGAGCCTATGCAACCAACAATAACTAAATAGTCGAAGCACAAGAGAGTTAGTAATAGCATTTCAATATAGTGCATTTTAATTCCTTAAGCTAGGAGCAAATATCTGAAAGAGTGTAGCATAAAATAACTAGAAAGTAGCAGTATAAACATCAGTTATTTAAAAAGGTGCTCAAGTAGCTATCACAACCAATAGGTACTCATACCCTTTAATCACACCGCAGGTATTCAAAACTTGCCAACATTCTATAGGTGTTCAGACCCGCACACACCACGGGTATTCCAACACGCGGATATCGTGGGTATTCAAACCGCGCACACTATAGGTATTCAAAACCGCGCACACTGCAGGTATTCAAACCCGTGCATACCCACTATATAGACATAGTTTAGGGCACTTCTCTTCAAGCAGGGTAGTGAACCCTGTGGGCCTCACCGATGTGGTCGTCGGTGAGAGTGGCCAGTCATGCCACTTCTGGGTGTGGTTGTACTACACTACCCATGCCCTAGAGTACAACCAAGTGTACTATTGGATGTGAGCGACATCCGGCGAATTCCAGAAATTTAGGTTGACGGTGAAGGGAACTAAACGGGGAATATAAAATGGCTGGTCACCCATGGTGTGCATCCCACTGTTTCCATGAGTCGTTGACCTTCTACACGGGTACAAACAGTTTGCGGAAGTGACTAACCTGCAACTTTTCACTACAAGCAATTTAAAAGCATTTTAATTTAAATAATTTGCTGGTGCAGATTGGGTCTGTGACGGTCTGCCCTACTTGACATCAAATAATTCAGGCAAGCGCACTTTTTAAAACAATATGTCACTCAATATTCGACAAGGAGCACTATGAGCACATTATTTGGGGCTAACCTTGGAAGAATATCTTGACTCTCGATTACCCCCAATTAATGCTCTATAAAAACCAATTACTCGTCAAAGTAGGAAACGTGCTAATATTGTTGAAACAGAAAATTGCAGTAATTGAAATGTTGTAATAAAATGTTGCTAAAAATAAGCTACAGAATTAAAGAGTTGAAGTGAATGCACTGAATAAAGTACTGAAGTAAACTGGACCTGTACAAAACAGGAATAGTACAGAATAGAAAAAATAATAAATAAAGTACTGAAAGGAACTGGACCAATGTGAGACTGGAGTAGTACTTAAAAAGAAAGAACTAAACTGAAAGTAATAAAGGAACTAAACCAGTACAAGGCTGGAGAAGTACTAAAAATAAAGAACTGAACTAAAAGTAATAGAGTAATTGTACCAGTACCATACTGGAATAAAGAAAGTGCAATAAAGAAATGGTTAGTGGTCTAATCACTCCATTCTCATGAGGCTTCAGTTTCATCTCAATTCATATGAGAAAAGTTCAGTTCCATTTTCATTCATAAAAAGAAAGTTTAGTTCTGTCTCCGTTCATGGTAGGAAAGTTCAGTTTTGTATCCTTTCATAAGAGAAAAGTTTAGTTTTCTCTCCGTTCATATGAGAAAAGTTTAGTTTCATCTCCATTTATAGGTGGAAATTTCAGTTCCTTTCCATTTTTTAAAAAGCTTTATTTGAGTTGCACCCATTATTAAAGTTCGATAATAAGTTCAGTTGCGCCTCTTAAACATAGCTTAATCAGACCGGAGAAGCTTATTGTGGGTTTCTTATTCTATTATTCATTTAGGAGTAGTGGCCAATTTAGTTTCTCGTTTCAAGCCAAAATCGAGTATTTTCGTAAAAAGCGTGAATTTCCTCGAATATCAAACTAGAGATTTATTTCAAAATAACGAGAAAAATTCTACACTCAAGTCGAGGTTGGGCATTGCCCTACTCATAGCTCGTACTCCTCGTCTCTCAATTCACTCAAAACGATCAAGAATTACTTTTAAAAAGGCGTTTGATAATTTTCAAAAAATTCACAAAACATTCCGAGCTTGAGATCTCCCCTCGATAATTCTTGACATTTATTTACTTGAAACATAATTCTCTAATTAAAACATGATGGTGTGCTACGATTTCTTTTTCTAAAATATTTGAACGCATCAAATTCAAAACGCGACCTTAGGCTTCAAAAAATTAAAAAATATTCAATTTTCACACACAAGTCCCTAAATTTTTATACAACATCAAAGAGGGACTAAATATAGTCTATAATGTTTTTCCAAAATTTTAGGATCCATTTTGTGCTTATAATTTGGCCAAATAAATCTTATTTAAGCTTTTTGAAGCACCATATTATTTTATAAAAATTCCCAAAAATTTGTGTAAATAGTCGTGATCAAGGGGAACGACCTTAATATTCAAATATTTTTCCGAAGGAGCATAGATTGTTCCCAAAAAATCATCAATTTTTTATTGTTTCTGGTCTACAGATAGCAATGGTCCCAGGATCCCGTGGTTGAGATTGAGCCATACAGCGGGATCTGTTCTTCTATCCTCATTGCGGATCGGATGTGGATCCGTTGTGGGAGTATAGAAATTCAAGCGAGCACATAATTTAAGGTAGATGCTGCAGTCCGATCATCATGACCAAGATCGGGCGGCAGCTGTGCTTTGTCGGCGGTGCAGTAGAAACCAACCTCTACCACCACCGGTTGGCAACTGCGAGATGCCGACACCAGCCATGGTTGACTCGCCGGGGGCCTGCGAACCTCTAGGCGGTGATCTGGCGGCCCAACATCGCGGGCCACTGCCGAAATTTCTCAACTATAGAGTGGGTGGTGCAGCCAACTCTCCTCCCTGCAATGTCGCGCCACCCCAACTCCTTGGTGACTCTCAGGCCATGGTATCACCCCTAGCCGGCACGCTGGGGGTTGTAGTTTCCTCCGGCCAATTTATAGTCAGGGTGGGGCCATCCCTTTGCTCACAGCCAGTGTGGGAATAATTCGAATAGGAGGAAACCTCCTCTCCTCTCCTCCACTTGCTCCAACCAGGTGGCGCCATCAAGGGGGGCAAGTACAAGCCACATGGCAACATCAAGAGGAGGTAACTTGGTGGATGGGCCTTGAGATTTAGGAAAGAGAAAGCAAAGGGGAGGGATTTGGTAGGCTTTTGCAAAGGGCCCATGCACAAGGGATTCACTATTTTTAGAAGCCAATAAGGGTTGTGGATGGTGGGGCCCAAGTGAGGCTAGAATTAGAGATGTCCTCTCCTTTGGAAAATTTTCAAAAAGTGGAAAATTGAGGGTTTGAGCAAAGTCAACCCTAGGGTGGTTCCCCCATGCTGGTCAAAGTCAAAGTATGTCCACATCATTGGGAGATGAGTCTATGTTAGGGTAATGTGCCACAATTGGTGTGCTCATGTTTTTCAATGCACGATAGTGCTTAGTTTGACTACAGATTGACCACACATTATCAAAATTGACCGAGATGAATTTCGTTGACTTTGTATTTACCATATGAATCCAATGCCACTGACCGGGGTCAAATCTAAGTTTGTTTGCTTAATATTCAAAAATCACGCATCGCAGCACGCTACGAACTCAAAATGGTAATATTTGTCGTAGGACCTCGGATTGCAACGCAATGAGTCCCATCACACTCACATCGACCAAATGAGTATATAGGAACTGACGGAACTCAAATCGAAGTTTACTAGCTCAACATCCACAAATAGGGTCACCTCCTACCTCTTTTGGGCCTTGGGTAGAGGTTCGGGTCACTTTTATTGGGTCCACTAAGGTTTTAGTGACCCAATAAAAGTCAGAATGTTGCACATTGCGCTTTGCTCTCACAGTGCACATGTAACATCCCGACTTTTATTGAGCCACGAGAACCCTAGTGGGCCCAATAAAAGTGACCAGAATCTCTACCCATGTCCCATACAAAGGTAGGAGGTAACCCTAGTCAGGGATATTGAGCTAGAAAACTTCGACTTAAGTTATGTCAGTTCCCATGACCTCATATAGTCAATACGAGTGCACTGAAACTCATCTCGTGGAATTCCAAAGACATGGAGAATATGGTCTTTCCTAGTAGAACGTCATGAAAATGAGATTTTTTTTATATTGACCTAGAGAACTCAGATTTGAGTTATGTTAGTTCCCATGGCTTCGTATAACTGATATAAACACATCGGAACTCGTTACGTCATAATTCGAAGTCTAACAATGAATATGAGCACGTTGACTATTTTAGCGCGCTATGACGCGCAGATTTTGGATAGTTAGAGAATGAACTCCGATTCAACCCTGGTCAGTGGCATTGGACTCGCATGCTCAATACAATGTCATCGAGTCTGTTCCGATTAATTTCAATGACAGGTGGTCAACTCGTGATGAAATCAAGCACAGTTGTGTACCAAAAAGTGTGTGCACCCCAATTATGATGCGACACCCCAACTTTGAGCCAACTCCCATTATCTTGGACCTACTTTGACTTTGACCAACACAGGGGACCCACCCTAGGATTGACTTTGTTAAAACCCCCCTTAAATGATCATTTTTGGAAAATTTCTGAAAGAGATGGGCACCTCCTCTCCATAGCTTGAGTAGGGCCTTACCTCCCTTCACTCTTGGGCCATTAAGACAACTAAGTGGATGGGAAAATGGGCCATGAGCCAAGGTTGGCCCAACTCCCCTTCTCTCCCCTCCTCTTTCCTCTTCTTAAGAACTAAGGTTCAAGCCCACCAAACCCTTCCCCATTGGATGGATGGCACCTACGTACCCTATTGTACAACCCCATATTCGATGAGCGAGTTCCCCTCTAGTATCAGTACTGTGTGAGATCTTTATGAGCAAAGTTGCTCAAGAAGCAAGCCCCCCCCCCCCAATCATTTGCCGAGTCGGCCTTACGAGACGAGATCTTAGCATTGAGTGAGGCGAGTTTAATTGACGCATTCTATAACGCCCCGAAAATCGTAATCGAGCTGGTCGCGTCATAAAAACTATTTGGTGCCTGTATAGAGGTACACGGCCTAGGACACGGGCGTGTCTAAGGACATGTAGATCTCTGTACTGGCCGGCTGTGTTCAGAAGAGGACACGACAGAGAACACGACTTTGAGCTGTGGCGACACGGGCATATCAGGGGTGACACGGGCGTGTGCGTACCCGTATCCCTACCCGTGTTCACCAAGGGTCATGACAGTTGACGTGGTGGTTACTGGTAACACACCCTTAGGTCACTGGCATGTCGAGACCTGACACGGGCTTGTCGAGACCCGACATGGGCATGTCGAGACCCGACATGGGCCTGTCAGGTTGAGACACGGGCATGTCTTGGCCCATGTCCTCTTTTTTGCTCGACGATCGTGCCTGGATCGAGGCATACGGCCTGGGACACGACCGTGTGTAAGGCCGTGTTTGGCCCAGGTTTGAGGATTTTTGGGCAGGTCTGAGCCGTTCGTTTTCTTTAATTAAGATCTGACGGCCCAGATGTGTCCTTACTTTATTATGGCCGGGAATCGAGGTTTAATTCCTCATTCACTTTTAACCATTCTCTTCCTAAGGAGTTAGTGAGAGGAGAGAGCAAGGAGGAAGAAAGAGGAGTATTCCGGCCGCCGGGGAGATCGGAGCACCGATATTTGAGAACCGAGATCGGATCGCGAGGGAAATTCATTTCGAAGTTCTATCCATATAGATTTTCATGGCGCAAAAGCGTACTACAAGGGTAACGATTCTCTACTTGAGCATGTGAAGCTCTCATTCTTTTGCATAAGGAAATCCTCTCTCGTGAGTGTCTGGGGAGTGTGCGGTGTTCCTTGGGGTTGACGGGAATAGTCCCCCTTGTGTTGCATATAGAGTCCGAAATCAAAGTACGGACATAGGCATTGTGTGTGAAGCCTACCCGGACGTGTTGGTCTGGATCGGTGATGTTGCATTTTGTATGGTTTGTCAGGGAAGACTCCGTGTTTTATGTTTTCGGGTTTCTACGCGGTAGATTACAACAGGGATCCTGGGGATTAACTCCAAGGCGCACCCAAAAACCTGAGCGGAAATGTAATTCTGCTAACTTGGCGGTCGGGGAGCCAGCCTTGAACATAACTAGGTTATGTGTTGTTTTGAATGTTTGGGATCCGACAGAAGCTTGGCCCGCAAGTACGTCTTAAAGTGACTAGGCGGAGTGAGCAACGGGCAAGTGGAATCGGACGTGGGCTATGCGGTTCGGTGCGAGAGACCCAAAAGAGGGACTGGCCGTTGCCATAGTCAGGAGCCTTAGACAGTGGTCAGAAAGGCTAAAATTCTCACGATGTTGTCATCCCGGGGATGGTGGTGAAGCCACTGAATTGTCAGGATTCACCATTAATGTTCCCTGAGTGCACGTGGTGTTTGGCCGTGCGAGCCTACACCTGTGGAGAAGTATGTTTGTACTCTATTGTATAGCTGGGCTAATGAAATGCAGGGAAGGAGCACCGCCGTCACGAATAAGGGGCGGGGTCGTTATAGTTTGGTCGGCTTTGGCTGACCGTTACTTTGTTTGCCACCGTGCGGTGGAATGTTGCTTGCAGGTGCTGCGAAGCCAAGTACCAAATAGCTGGCTGAAGCCCATGTTGCTGAGCTGGCCCTCGAAGGCCAAAGCGAATTGTAGTTTTACGTTTGTTATGTGTGGCCGGCCTGCGAGCCGATGTATGTACAACATTACTTTGTTTAGTGAAACTCTTGTAAGGACATAAGGCCAAGTACTTTCAGTGTATTTGTTATTTCATTCCTACGGCGGTATGTGGACATTCATGAGAGTTGATATTCAATTATGGGTTCTTGGCAATTGTTTAAAAGCTTTTGCTAGAATGCTCTGCGTTAGGGCGAGTAGTATTAGTTAGATTGTTTTCATATTCTTATGTAACCTTTCTGACTGTCCGTGGTATATGGCATCGGGTTTCAGCTGAACCTTCTGTTATATGGCATACGACGGATATGGGTATTACACATTCCTCCTTTGGCGTTGAGTGAGGTGAATTCACTCGACGCCTTTCGTCTTTTGCATTGAGTGAGGCGACTTAACTCGACGCCTTCCGCATTTAGCATTGAGTGAGGCAAATTCACTCGACGCTTTCCGTCATTGGCATTGAGTGAGGTGAGTTCACTCGACGCTTTTTGCCTTTTGCATTGAGTGAGGCAAGTTCTTTCAACGCCTTCCACCTAAGGCATTAAGTGAGGCGAGTGGTATCGATAGGAGCCATACCAGCCAAACTAGGCAGTCCAAGTCCCAGGCGAGTCAGAAGGGCGATGAGAGCTCGACAGCCTCGCCGACTCACCCAGACGGGGTGAGATGGAAGTGGGGAGAGTGGAACATGTGGGCTCGTACTCGCCCCTAGATCTCGGTAGCAACAGGAAAGTGGGGCAGGCCGGGCCCACACTCTTCCAGGGCCAGAAGAAGGCGGTTAGTGCCAGTCTGATCGAGCACTTGCTGCCCCCAAGCGAGTGGAGGTTTTTGGGGGCCACTCGCCCAGTGATCTATGTCGCATTTTTACCGTTTGTCCCCTGCTGGCCTTCCCATAGCCTTTCAGAACAGCGGAGTTACGTTGTTAGCAGGCCGACCAGCGAAGGTATGTTGTTGGCAGATCAACTTCAAAAAACTATAAATAGACCGACGAGGGTATCTCAAAAGGCAAGCTTTCAAGCATTCCAATCTTCTTACTCTTTGATCTTCTAGTGGTTTCTGAGGTGCCCTTTGCTCAGCACAGGATAAGGAGGGGCAACACTCTAAAATCTTCCAGGTGTGTGGTGGGACCTCCATGCTGGATCCTTGGATCGGTTTTGGATCTAAGTCCTTGGTCGATCAAGCTTGCTAGGGCAAAGTAAGTGTGTGGACCTTCCCCAAGGGTTCGAACTCCAAAGAAGTGAATTTTGGTTTCCAATATTTGGTGCGGTGAGCATGGAGAGTGATCAGCAATGAAATCCTTTGTGAGCTCAATGACTTGAGGTGAAGGACAAGGATCTCAAAGGGCTGAATCGCCACCCCCCCCCCCACCTCCTCTTGCCACCCTTGGGATGTTTGCGGATTTCCGGCAAGAGATGTGGAACAACATCATGTTCGCAATCAGCACACGTGTTGAGTGCTCGACCCCAACCGTCCAAGCCACTACAACCCCAACCTTAGGCAAGGACTCTCCAGTCAGGCGACATGGAAAGGAAGTTGTAGAAGGCAATAAGAGAGATCTATTGAGGCAAGTTCTATTCCCCAGCTCGGTGAGTGCGGGTAGGGTTGTCCAGATCGACGAGCGAGATCGCCCGGCTCGCCCGTCAGGGGGAGGTAGCCCCTTCAGTGAGTCGGTTTCATTTGCCCCTGTTCCATAGGGGTTTCGCGAGATAGATATATACTACTACACCGAGAAGGACGACTCGGTCCAACTCATCCAATGGTTCTAGGATGTGGTCTCGATCTGATAGATGTCGGATGTATTCAAGTATAGGCTCTTTATCATCGCCCTCAAGGAGAAGACAAGAGATTGGTTCCACTAGCTGTTGGCCAACTCCATCTACTGTTTCGAGGATCTGCGTCGGGGGTTCATGCTGAGGTTCACCACTTACAAGAAGATGAAGAAAGAATCTGAGTCTCTGTTCCACATCAAGGAGAGGGTGAACGAGCCCCTGATGAGCTTCATGGATTGGTTCCCAGAGGAGGTCCTCCAGTTCTAAGGATGTCAGGGCATACCCTGATGATGGTCTTCACCCAGGGGCTATATTCAGACGGCCCCTCATCAATGCCTTCCACTACGTACCATCTTCCTTCCATCAATGCCTGAAGTTCAATGTTGAAGGCATTCAAGTCCGGGTCCTTGGAGACCCCAAGGTGGCAAGGGAGTGATATGTCACTACGGTGAACTCCATATCTTGGCATGGAGGAGCCGGGGAGATGGAGAGGAGGATGGAGGAGCTGTCCAGGCAGGGGGCTGGAGAGGTAACTGAGTGTTGTTGTATGGAGACCGGGTAATCTGGCGGTCTGACTCTGGTGGATTAGAGACAATGGGGTCTGTCGGTTTCCCTCCAGCAGTTTGGTAGCCAGACTGTTGATGTTGGTGTCCGGGCGATCTTACGGTTTGACTCAGGTGACTTGGAGACCGGGCGGTCTAGCGGTCTCCCATGGTGGCTTGTTCTCTCCTTTTGGTGGTTGCCGGGCGGTTAGCCTATTTGTCTAACCACCCGGCTTTTTCGGCTTATTTTTATGTTAAACTGCTTATACCTGTAATTATTTAGTCCCACATTGCTTAATTATAATATCTCTCATCTCATCCATTCTATAAAATGGAGGCTATACCTTTGTAATACACACCTTTTTGGTTAATAAAAATTTTTGTTATTCCAATTTCTAGTTTCTTCTTGTCTGTTCGCACATGGTATCAGTGGACTCGATCTTTTCCGCCTGATTCGGTGCCTTCTTCTGACCGCACGGTTTGTCCTTCTTCTTGTTTCCTGTTCACCTGACTGCACAGCCTCTCTTCTCTTCTTTGCTCTATTGCTGCCCTTTGTATGAGCGGACTCTCTTCTCGCTCTGTATTTCTTTCTATCCGCGACCTCTTTTCATAGTTTCTCTGTCTCCTGTCCGCGCGGCCTTCACTCTACCCGCACGGCTTCTTTCCCTCTACTTTATTCTGCTTCTTGGTCGTGGCCTTTCCTTGCCGCAGGTGTGTTGAAACCGTGACCGTTGCAGATCCTCATCTTCTGTCCGCTGCTGTTTCTTCTCTTTTCTGCTGCGGCCTCTTCTTGTTCTTCTCTCCTTATTCACGCAGTCTCTGCGGTTTGCTATTCGCGCGGCTTTTCTCTACCTGCATATCTTCTCCTCCATGGCACTTTCTGGTACCTCTACCAGCACCACTACTCTCGTGGCCAATCCACCTCCTCCTCTTACTACTTCCAGGAATCTTGGCACCATCTCCAAACTCATCGATTCCAACTACCTGGATTGGAGTGTCTCCTTCACCTTCCTTCTTCGCTCACAATGCAAACGTCACCATCTTACTAATGACCCTCCTCCTCCCACTTTCACTGAGTTTGATGACTGAGATGCTAGCGACATGCTTGTGCGCACTTGGCTAGCTAACAACCTTTCGAATGAATGACTTCTCATCATCCGTCATGATGAGACTGTCAAGAAGGCTTGTCTTCATCGTGCTGCTCTATACTCGAAGGGGGCTTAGACATCCCGCATCTATACTATGTATGCGGACCTATTTGCACGTCCTTCCATGTCTCCTGCTGCCGCTTATCAACAGGCTGAGGCTTTAGGGGCTGCGATTATTTAGAATTGCCCCTTCTCTGTGGATTTTGCCTAACAGCACAAGCACTTCCGAGAACTTCTTGTTATGTGTTATATTTTCCGACTTCCCGAGTCCTATGACATTATCCGCCAGCAAATCTTGGGTGAGGCGGACTCTCCCACCTTGGATGTTACTTCTGCATGCATTGTCGTAGTTACCTCTCTACTTTTGCGTCCTCTTCTGTCATTCTCCAATCTCTATTCGGGCAAGATCCTTTTTCTCTCACTCTATGTGTCTTTGGGTGCACAGCTTTTGTGCATGCTCCCTCCGCCACCCGTGACAAACTCTCCCCTCGCTCCACCAAATGTCTCTTTCTGGGATACTCTAACACTTAGAAAGGCAATTGTTGTTTTGAACCCATTCTACGCAAGCAGTTCGTCTTCGCCAACATTATCTTCTTCAAGAATGCTCCCTATTTCTCTAACAACTCCTCTCCTCTTCCATCGGCTTCTGATTTTCCTACTGTTCCCTCCCACCCATCGACACCTACCGAGGTTTTTCGACCTCCGCCGTCTCCATCGTCTCCTCCTCTCTCTTCACCTCTATTATATCCCTCTTCTCCTTTGATGTCGCTCTCTACACCCGGGCCAGCTCTCTCCACCACAGATGCTCCGGATGCTAAGGAACCCGCTGACCTGGATCTTCCCATTGCTCTTCGCAAAGGGGTTCGGGCATGACAACACCCACTTGCTATTGTTTTTCCTATGATCGTCTTATCCCTTCTCACAGAGCTTTTGCACTGGCTATCTCTGCCACTGCCACCCCCCGTTCCTACCAGGAGGCCCTTACTATTCCTCATTGGAAGGCTTCCATGGATGAGGAGATTACTACTCTCACTGAACGGGGTACGTGGATCCTTTGTCCTCCACCCTTCGACACAGATGTCGTCGGTTGTCGCTGGGTCTTTGTGGTGAAGTTCCGACTGGAAGGCAGTGTGGATCATTACAAGGCCCGCCTTGTTGCTAAAGGCTTTACCCAAACTTATGGTGTTGACTATTTGCACCTTCTCTCCAGTTGCTCGTATCAGCACTATCAGGGTCCTCCTCTCTATGGCTGTCAACAGGGATTGGCCCATTTCCCAGCTGGATGTCAAGAATGCTTTTCTATATGGGGATCTTCAAGAGGATGTCTACATTGAGCAACCTCCAGGGTATGTTTCTCCGGGAGAGACACAGGTATGCCGGCTAAAGAAGGCTATCTATGGCCTAAAGCAAAGTCCTCGGGCTTGGTTTGACAAGTTTAGTGGGGATCGAGAAATCTCTCGGAAGCCCATTCCCTAGTCCTCTCCCAATGCAAGTATGCTTTTGATTTGTTAAAAGAGGTAGGTTGACTGGGACTAAACCTGCC